>CM075301.1:6003623-6266123 GCA_037672795.1 Lagerstroemia speciosa | reverse complement strand
ACCTCTCTTCCCCCTATTCAGTGGACCACTTATCAATCTTCTAATTGGTCCTTGATTGCTCCAATCCTCAAACCAAAAATTAATCTCCCTCCCATTACCTATAATCCATCTCTCACCTGAGGAACACAACGTATTTCCCACATCTAGTGTTCTACTGTTTAGACTATTGAAACTACCCCCTTCCTCCCTTGTTCATTCTTGAATCTTAGGATCCTAGCCCAAGGTCTCTCATCCTCTCTTGCTCTCCAAGCCAAATTTCCTAACAAAGCTAAATTTCTCCCTTCAGTTCTACAAATTCCTAGTCCCCATCTTCTCTTTATAGAGTAACTACATCCCAGTTTACCAGATACGTCTTTCTCCTACTGATGCAAACCTCGCCAACACCGTAATGAAACCTAATATCAAGTATGTTATGAACCTCACCAACTCGTGACGAAACCCATATTCAACTAAGGTCTTCAGGAAACGTGTCTTTGTCAAGCTCGAAAGGTGGAACCTTGACCCATTACCTATAAAGAGGTAAGAACCTTGGTATAGTGAAGACGCCAGAATCAACTATGGAAGTGTTGATTGATAAGTAGGGTTGAATGCCACGGATTGCTCCGATAAGTTCGACGGTTCTAAAGAACCAAATAAAATAATAATTCACTCTTATTGATCCATTATTTGAATGAATGAAAAATATAATGTGACCCAATTGGTATTTATAGACTCCTAATAAAAATATAAAATTTGTAAATATATCCTTATCACTATCCTAAACATATGGTAAATATAATCTAAATATATCTAAAAGATATCTTATGAATATTCATAGGAAACCATAATATTTCTAGAAGACAACAAAAATATATTCTCCTAATTTATCTAAATAGATACATTTAGCATATATAAGCAAATATTTCTCGGTATCTTATTACTCGTTTTGCTCCCCTTGATCTCCTCCTTCTTTTGTATCTAACATTGACTTCCATTCTTGATATTCTTGTCTTGATTCACATCACCTACCATCCGAGGTGCCCCACAAGAAATTCCTATTAATTCTATCAATTGTGTCACATACCTTTTGTGGGAGTAGGGTGCATTGCATAATGTGAATCGGAATGGAGTTAAGCACTGTGTTTATTAGCACAACTCTACTTGCTGTCGAAAGGAATTTCGATTACCTTCCAGCTAGCTTTTTTTTTTAAATTTGTCAATTAAGAAATCAAAGAAAGAAATCTTTGTTGCGAACATCTCCCTTGGGAAGCCCAAATATTTGCCCAATTCTTTGGTTTCAAAATGTTCAAAATGGATGTGACCCTCCTCCTCATTTCAAGAGGATTATTTTTAGATAACACAATCTTAGACTTCAAAAAATTAATTTTCTGTCTAGATTGGTAGCAAAAATTTTCTAAAACTGATTTGACAGACAAGATTGTTTTGTCCTCATCCTCTCCAAAAAGGATTATATCATCTGCAAACAAAAGGTGAGTTACTGCAAAAGCTCCCCTTGCCATATTTAAACTCTTCTAATTTCCTTGTCTCACCTCACTTTCAATAAGTGCCAAAAGGTAATCCGTGCACAATAGGAAAATGTATGGAGAGATAGGATCTCCTTGTCTGATTCCTCTTGATGGAAGGAAGTGGCTCAGTTTTCCTTCGTTCAACAAAATGTTTATTCTTGTGGAGGTAACACAATTTAAAATCAGCTCAGTAAAGACCTCTACGACTGAAAAGATTGGAAGACTTTTTTAATAAAATCCCATTCCAACCTATCGTACACTTTCTCAAGGTCCAACTTGATGGTCATGAGCCCTCTAGCTCCCCTTTTCAGCTCCACACGAGTCATGGCCTTGCGTAAGATAATCACATTTTTTGCTCCTCGTTGGCCAAGAACGAAGCTAGATTGAAAAGGAGAGATGACACCATCTAGATAGGGTCTTAATCTAGCAACAAGTATCTTTGTGATCACCCTATAAATAGTATTACAAAGACTTATCAGCCTAAAGTGACTCAAAGTTTCGGGGCTTTGGCATTTGGGGATCAAGGAAATTAGAGTGTCGTTCACTCGTTCTGGGAGGGTCTTTTCCTCAAAAGCCTTCTTCATAAAAGAGAAAAATGAATACCCGCTATTTCCCAGTTTTTCTAGAAGAAAATCGGTGCAAACCATCCGGTCTTGAAGCTTTTCAGGGTTTTAGGTCCCTCATAGCTTTCCACTTCCTGTTTTGTCACTTGAACCATCAGATTCTCACCCATTTCTCTAATGATTGGCTGGATAATATCATTATCTAGAATCAGAGTTCTTGGGCAAGCTTCCTTACCTGATTTGTATAAACTCATGAAAAAATTATTCACTAGATCATGCAATTTACCTTGATAAAAAATCCATTTCCCCACTTCATTTTTTAAGGCACCAATTTTGTTTCTCATTCTTTTCATTAATGTTGAGAGGTGGAAAAATCTTGCGTTTTGTTCCCCTTCTAGAAGCCAATTTGACCTTGATTTCAATAGCCAAAGCTCTCTTTCATTTTCTAGTACCTCTGTGTATTCTTTTCGCAATTCCTTTTCAAGTTCAACTAAGAAGAAGATGGCCTTTCATAAAGTTTCTTTTGCAATCCACTCAATCGGGATAAAATTCCTCTCTCTTTTAAGAAAGCATTCCCAAAAACTTCTTAGTTCCAAATTAAGATACTTTTTTGAAAGCTTCTTATGGAGTCTAACAGCTGACCCCTGCCCTCAACCCAAGCCCTCTTTACCAGAAAAGGGAAATTTGGGTGAGATAACCACATAGATTCGAACCTAAAAGGTCTTGGTGTCCAAGATCTTTGTCGGGGTTGAATTCTGTCAATAGAGGGCAGTGATCTGAGTGAGCTCTTGCTAGATGTGTAACCGGAGCTTTTGGGAAACTCATTCCCCAAAAGGGGTTAGCCACTGCTCGGTCTAGCCTTTCCCGAATTAGGTCTTTCAATTGCCTAAGGTTCAACCATGTAAAACGTGGACCCGTGAACCCCAAATCAGTAAGACAATAGTTTTCCAAAACTTCATTAAACCTTAGAACTCTTGGTATGTCCAGTGGTCCCCCTCCCCATTTTTCATTAGATGATGCAATTTCATTAAAATCCCCCATAGCTAGCCAAGGATAATTGTGTTTCAAGGCCCAGTATTCTAAATTTTGCCAAAGCAATTCCCTCTCGGTACCCCTTGGACTCGCATAAATGGCAGATAAGAGAAAGGAGTAATTAGATTGATTTACCTTCACGAGAGCGTGGATCTCCTATTCCGTTGAGCCTGCAACCCCAATTGATGTGAAAGCTTCGTTCCACATCATTAAGATTCCACCTCTTCTTCCTATCATCTCTGAAGCCTTATGACTATCGAAAGATAGGCGAAGCGTGATTTCCCTTGCTCGATCCCGGTCTAGACTGGTCTATGTGAGGATCAGCATATCAGGGTGGTGTGCATTCACTAAGTCAGCAACATTATTTAGCACGACTTCATTGAGAGCCCTCCTACATTCCAAGCTAGAATATATAGGTTAAACTTGGCCGGTTTGGACACATTATCATAGCAAAAGTCGTTCAACTCCATCACTTTAAACATAACAACTTGAGTAGGCAAAATTTTTCGTCCCATAGGAGAAGTAGAGATCTCATACTCCCTCGGTATTTGCCCTTGCCAACGCAAGGGTTTTATGCAAATTACCACTAGAGGTACCTCCCTATAGATTTGGACTTTCAGCACCCTGGTCTTCGACATTGGTAGGCTCTCCTCTAGTTGTCCTGCCTCTAGCCTCCTCACTTCCGTGACAAGCACTATGGTTGTGGGTCTGAAAGTTCGGTGGCTAGGACGAGGATGTAGGTGGATCCTCTGAGTTGTGTCCCTCCTGAAAAGTGCCGCCCCCAATTCGGTTCTCCACATGTTGAAAGGGTTTGGGATCTTGAAATCTGTTGACGTTGCTGATACTTGCACCACAGAGGCTTGTATCCTTCTTTGATCTACTTCTTCCCCTTGGATCTCCATTGGCAAGATCACCATCCACGGCTTCCGGGACTAGACGAGGGCGTGGCTGGTAGTTGCTCCATGCAGTGAGGCCTAGTGGAGTTTCTCTCAGATCTGCTTTTTGTCCTTGTGTTACAATCCTCCATCGGCGAGCTTCGTCTTCCTCCGGTCTTTCCCTTGCACAGTTTCCCCGCCCTTGAATTTGCATGTCCTTTGGAAGCTCCTGGGCAACATTCATTTCCCCTTGTATTTTCAACTAGTAGTGTTCTAGAGTTTCGTTCTGTGCTTGAGATAGTTCTACGGTTCCATTGTCTATCTTGCTAGAAGACAAAAGATTTGAATTAGTAACACCACTATCATGAATTTTCTTGAGTTTCCCTGAGTCAAAGCCCGTGAGCCCCATAGGCCTTTGTTCTATCTCCATTGGGCTATTTCGTTGGGTGTCCTCCAAAATGTCCATGTTTCCATTAGTGGCTTTCTGCACATGGACCACCCTTTCTTCTATAGCTTTTACTCCATTATATCTCTTTGGGCCTTTCGTACTTGGGCTTTCTCTATTTGCATCTAAGTCCATTTCCTGCCTTTGGGAGATGATCACCCTTTTGTCCTTTGAGGATTGTTCTAACCGTTTTGTTACCGTTGGATTCTGAGCTCATATGATGTCACTGTCCTTTCCCCTAGCCTGGATAGCCACTTCTCCACTCCGGTGACACTGTTTGATTCTTTGCCAGATTCTAGGAACGTTTTCCGGTGACCAACATCCATGGGCCTCTCTCATCTGTTTTCTCGACGGGCGCTCCACTAGGATTGAGTGTGCTATCTCACATATCCACATCCCCCCCTGTGCTGATACCGATTGTCCTTGCTCCATTGGCTCCTTAGTTCGATTCAGTAGGCACGCATCCCTCTTATGACCCAAAATCCCACACGAGAAGCAAATCGTATGGAGTCCCTCATACTAGATTTTCTGTTTCCAATCCCCAATCCATATAAAATTTGTTAGCGGCTTGTCCACATTTATCTGGACGCACATCCTGGCAAAATTTGCTCTTGTTCCCGTGGCCATCCACGCATCCACCCGTAATAGCGGGCCAATCTGAGCTACCAACTTCCTTAGAATAGTAGGATTATAGAACTCAGAAGGTAATTGAGGCATACGAATCCATACTGCAACCACAGAGAAGGCTGCCTTTTCAGGGTCTAACTTTGGTTCCCACCTACGAATCGCTAAGAAGCGGTAGTTCATGAACCATGGTCCATCCCGGAGAACCCTTGTTCTATCCTCCTTGTTGTGGAAGGTTACTATATAGAAACCATGTCCAACATCGGCACAGTCCATTCCTCCAACTGGCTTCGAGGGAGCTCGCAGTTTTTGGTTGAAAAAGTGATACTCCATTGTTTTACCAAACAATTATACTATCAAGGACTCTCTCCAGGGAGCCCTTATTTAAAGTTTTTCAGCTCTAGTTAGCAAAACTCTCAGGGCTTGCTCCTCATACTCCGGCTGAACATCATCATCCGTATCGTCATCATACCAGTTGTCAATACGAAAAGCTTTTTCGAAAGCTCCGGGCAAGCATCTGACTAATTTATCTCTGTAGGAAGCTGCTCTTTTATTCGATTGCTAATCCACCAGGCGTGGAGTGTCACGATCTTCCTTCTTTCTTTTTGTGCTCTAAGATAGCTCATCCTTTTCTTCTGCAGCAGGCTCCAGGCTTTTAGAGGAAAATGGAAAGGATTTTTCTCGCTCTATCTCTACCATCGCAGGGACTTCCATGAGCATTCTCATTCATAACTTCTCTTTACTCTGTCGCTCTCTCCCCATAGTAGTGCAAGTAAACCGGTAAATTGACTTACGTATCTTCAATTTTAAGAGGACTAGATTTGTTAATTCAATGCTTTTAACGGCCGTTTCCAACTACTATCAACAGTATTAATGAAATTTTAATGACATAGTAAAAGTGGAGAAAAATTCAAAATTACTGAATATTCTAATTAAAAGTAAAAGTTCGTGATAAAATTAAAAAAAGAAGAAGGCAAAGTTAATGTATTATAAGATTATTTGCGCTTAAAAAAATAACTGTTTTTTTATTAGTGCTTTGACAAATTTTCACATCAAACTAAAACGCTTAATGGAAGACGTCCATCATTATACCGGAGACTCGGGACATGTAATAGAAAGTCTCCCCTCCCTAAACCCCTTTCTCTCCTTGTCTCTCCACCCTGCCATTCACTCGCAGCAATCGTCGAGACTTTCATCTCGCATTTTAGCGTCCACTGCAAGGCCATGGCGCCTGCCATGAAGATCGTGTTCGGTTTGCTCACGTTCGTCACCGTGGGGATGATAATAGGTGGGTCATTGTCTCTAATTGTTAACCTTCCGTCTCCTTGTAGGATTATTGAGCTCGCGATCGATCTATTTCAGAAAGAGGAATAGTTGGCCAACGTTGACCTAGGTCTTCGAGATCGAAATTTTTTGCGTTGTCGAATAGAAACGGTCAGAAAAAAAAAGGACTTGGAGATTAAACCGGCTGGGTTGGAATTTTTGTTTGATTTAAGCGAGACAGGACTTTATATAATGTTATTCACTGTCTAAGTGTCTTTCTGTGTCATGAAAAATGCACAAAAATTTTAAAGGGAAACCTACTCTACTGAGCAGATGTCACGTTGCTTTGCGGATAATGCAATCCGGGGGGTGTTTCAGCTGGGCTACGGCAGATTTTAAGTTTGGTTGTCAGGGGAACGAAACGGTTCTTGTTTGCATTGATTGGATTCAGGGCTAAAAATTTGTTCATGTTTAGGAGAAAGTGATCTTCGTTTAGGCTATTGCATTGGGTATTAGCAAATAAGATGATTGAATTAACAGTTCATAGAATCTGTATCCGTGAATAGGCCCAAGCATGAGATTTTGGCAGTGCAGTTCAAACAGAAATACTAATATTGAGTTTAGAGGATGGGATGTTCTCTGGTCAAGTGAAATGGTTGTCATATAGTTTTCCTTTTTTAATGCTTCCATGCAGAAAATAGGCAATATAGAGTAATCTTGACATGTTTAGAGCCCTTTCTCGTCTTTTATGTGTGGATTACAATGAGATGTTGTGCGATTCCTGCTCAATGTCATTTTCTCAGGGCATGCTTTTAGTCCCTTAGTAATGTAGCCTGAGAGTTCATGATTGCATCATTAAAACCTTTGTGCTGACTTATGGGAGACAATATTACTGCTGTTATTTGTTAAGCTGCTATTCAGGGAAATTATTATCTTATTGGGGTTTTAGGAGAAATAATTCTCTGAATGGCCATCAAAGGTTAGATAAGATGGAAAATTTTCCAAGAGAATGTTCCATTTGCTCATGCGATTAAATTTACATGGAATTCAGATACTTGACCTGCTTGTGCTGTCATTAATCAATTTATAAATCAGCAAGACAGATCAGCCAAACATTTTTCCTGAAAAGGTGGGAGGGAGCAGGGGTGGGGGAGGATAAATCACTTAATTATTAAGATTCGATCTCTGTTTTTACTTTTTTCTGTCTGATCAAAATGCACAGGTCTGTACACGTCTGGTATTATTCCATTCTTTTGAATGTTGCTTTTCTTTTTTAACCCCCATTTACTTATCATAAAAATCTAGTGTTGGAGCAAAACTTCATGACGATGCTATGCTTGATTCATAAAGCCATCTTTTCTTGTCTTTTCTCATTGATGTATATGGAATCTGCAGGTGCTTTCCTTCAGTTAGCGTTCATACATAAGCTGGAGGCTGAGTCATACAGTAGGCCAGGTACATGATGTTATATCCTGAGGATCAGAATCTCTTTTCCATTTCAATGAAACCAATATAGTCTTTGTCCAGAATTAATTACTTTCACTGTCTCATTCTCTTGCATGCTATGTCCGAGAGATTTATGAAAGCTGTTTACCGATTCTTGTGTTCACCTTTAAAATAATTCAATCTGTTAAAAATTGACAATTTTGATCTATGTGCTTGATGTTTATATAACTCAATCTAGAGAATAAATAAGACATTGAATTTCATGTTTGTTTCTCATAACCAGTTACCGTCTTTAACTCTATTCCAGCTGCATTTATATCATATGTTGGACATCGATGCTTGTTCACATTGTATCTGGACGTCCAAGTACCTGGAAAGGTTTATTGCTTCGTGATTGACCGAGTTCTTTTTTTCTCAGTCAGAACTAACCTCTATTTCTTGATCTTTTTTTTTTGGGAAATATGATGATGCATTCAACTCAAAACATCAACACTGTACATCAACTTCTGTGATACAAAGCAACTTCAGGAAAACAAAACAAACTAAACATCAAAAGAAGGCACAACCAGACCTATTTTCGGAGCAAGTTGCAATGTGTGAAAACTATAATCTTGAAAAAGAGATAATTTCCTACAAAACTGTGTCAACTATAGTGGGAACAACAAAGTCGCCTAGTTTCGTCCAAGCTCAAATTCCAAGGTTGCCAGCCCTTATTGATAAAACCTTGCCAGGATCAGGAGCTGGACTTCAAAGGCACTTTCTTATTTGGGTAGGCTTCAATTGATATCCTCGGTCCTGCAAAGTATGTACCGCTTCTGGTGCAGTCACTTCATACTTCCTTCTAAAGTCAGTCAGAAGACCCCAAAATATTTGCACAAGCTTTCTCTGGAAAGGCCAAGAGGGTTCCAGTAGAGGGGCCAAAGTTAAATGGACTGACTTATGCTCTACCAAAAAGTGGAGGAGGACTCCGACGTAAGAACCCTAAAGCATGGAATTTTGCATGCATACTCAGGAATCTATGGCAGATATTAACCAAGTAGGCTCCCTTTGGGTTGCTTGGACAATCAAGTAATTGCTCAAGTATAAATGTTCATGGACAATCAAAATGCCCAACTCCTGTTCATGGATCTCGTGGAAAATCCTGAAGCTTCAAGACATAGCTAGACAGTTCATCTCTTGTAAAGTCCGCAATAGAGAATGCATTTATTTCTATCACGACAAGTGGTCCATTTCGGTCCTATGAGTACATCACTACCTAAAGGAGAGCTCGCTTTCCCTTGCATATGATCCTCTTTGAAATTATCAACTATTTTCTGGGAAGGTGTGTAGGTCTGGCCTAGATCAATGAATGCTACAATCGATTTATTGCACATTCAGATCTCAGTCCAAATGGCACCTCAAGACTGTACTGGTGGGATTTGAAGACTCAGCCTAAGGTCCAGAATTTTTGGGAGAGTATCAGGCTTTGAATGCCAAAGGTGCAGTCGTATAGCATCTTGTAGTTTGAGGACCAAATCCCTAGAGTTTCTTGCATCTCTTGTTTAGCTATCAAGAGCAGACTAGCCACTAAAGACAAAATGGCAAAATGGAGCTCTATTCTCAATCTCCTTTTCGAGTTTTGTGGGTTATCAATGGAAACTTGTAACCATCTATTTTTTGAATGTTCAGTAGCTAGAAGCATGTGGTCTACTATACTCCCAAGATTGCATATTTGTAGGGGTGTTGGCAACTGGGACCAAGAGCTGTAGTCGGTCACCAGCTTTAGGAGATCCAAATCCATCTTGTCTACTACAGTTAAACTAGCATTCACTTGGTTTGCATATATGATATGAAGAGAGCGTAATGCCAGAATTTTTCAGAATAGTTTCAAACTCTTATATTTTGCAGGCCTCTATATTGGACTTGCTCAAGGACAGGATTATATCAGTCCCTAGATTAGATTCCAAGCTTGTCAAGTTCCCGTTCTTAAAGATGTTGTTAGAGCAAGGTTCCTTGTAAATTTTGAGTCAACATGCTTAATAAAATGCAACTAATTATTAAATATATATATATATATATATAATGGGAACAATTCAGTCAGCACTCCGGTGTTGACCGCAAAAAATGCGGTTATTTTGCTCATCTTGGATGATATAGATATATTCAGTCCATAACAGCTTCAATGTAGTGGCATCAAGAGACTTCCACGAAGTCGAGCCTACCTGCCTTTGAGGACTGAGAAACATGCTGCCTGGATAGGCCAGTCCTGTGTAAAGGGTCGGCCAAATTGAAGAAGCAATAGGGCATGCCAAAAAAAAAGGAAGCGGTCCCAGGTTTCAAATTCGCACTGATGAGACGGCACATTCCACTCGAGCAACCTCTCACATGTGGAAAGCCTATCAAACCAAGCAACTCAATGAATAAACGAGGCACGATGTATATGCCTTAGGGAGCCACATACCCCTTGTCCACGCCTGCTTAACTCCCTTAGCTCGGACCAGCTCTCAAACATGTCTTGCATCAGACCGTGTCATAGCATTATGAGCCCATACCAAAGTAACCGCTATCCACCAATTGCAGTTTCACTGCAAGAAGGTGAGTATCAACAGCCTTACTGTCCGAGCAGTGAGGCCAATTCTAGAGTCCTCCCTCAAAGAACAAAATTGATAGTTACATTAGAAGGTATGCGGGTAACAGTTAAGTCCACTAGAACAATAAGTATATAAAGGGCCTATAGTGAGCCAGTGATTACACCAGAAGAAAACATGATCACTTGCCCCACCAGATAACGCAGCTATGGACACAATTGGACTCTGGACAGGAGGATTTTCCTCCAACTGCAGGAACAATCACTTGGAATTGGTATTGACCAAAAGCTTTGAGTTTGAAGTAGATAATGACCGGACCAAGCAACCTAAAGTGAGCCAGCTTTCAAACAGAATAACAAGATGTTCTTATGAATGCAAATTTTAGTACACTGATACAAATCTTAGAGACCAAGACCACCCTCTCTACAGGGAAAACAAACCTGACTCCAATTCACCTTTGCTCTCCTTGCATTATCTGTCCCACTGCATAAAAGACCGACATAAACGTTTTGCCTCCTTAACTACCCAAGAAGGCAAGATGAAACAGGCAAACCAATAGTTTGTAATACTCATTAAAAAAACTTAACCGGCTGCAAACTTCCTATCAAACTCAGACTCTGCATTCCAGCAGTCTATTTGCCCAGTAATGCGATCAGTAAACGTAGTACGCACTTGCATGGACAAGTTCTTAGAAAACAAAGGGACACCCAAGTATCGAACAGATAATGATCATGTTGGTTTTATTGGAGCGAATGTTTGCTCTCTCTTCTTTCGACCTCTTTGCCAAAACTAATGGAAGTCTTTGTTCTCAGTATTGATTCAAATCCATTTGATTAGATTTATTGTGAAATTCTCTGGTATGCTTGGTGTAAATGATCTGTAAAATGTCTAAGTTATCTGACTGTTGACTATGGAGCATTATTTTAAATAATTTCATCTGAGTGTACTTTGTATGAACTATTTGTCCATGAAATGTTATCCGTCCGGAATATGGTTGAAAAGTACACGATTCTACTTGAGGGTGGACAGATTGTACAGTCCAGTAGAGTTTTTGTATGCCTCGCCCCTCTCTCTTGGGTGCTATCTTTTCAATATACTAAGTTATTCTGAATATGGGTCTAGAAACTAAGCTGATATTCAGTCTAGTCTCTACTTTATGAAAAATTATAAGAATAATTTTAAAAAGTCACTTTTTGAAAACCATTTTCCTGAAGGCCGTTAACTTACAGTCTCTGTACAAAATGGTGATCTTAACTAAACTAAAACCCCCAATATTCTTTAGAAAATGAGATCGCAGAGTTCTGAAAAGCTTAGATCTCAAGTTGAACATGCGATTTCTTCACAAAATGAAATCGCAGTTCAACATATGATTCGTGACTGTATTTGGGGAATTAGTTTGTAAAAAAATAGTTTTTAAAAATAATTTTTTAATCAACAGTGTTTCAACACCATTCTCCTTTGTTCTCGGCTCGCACTAATGGTTTTTTTTTTTACATATTAATATTGTTGTATCCAGTTTTTGGTTTGTTATTCATTTCACGCTTAAGAATTTCTTCCTCTATAGCTGTGGTTTGTTTGGAGAAGCTATAGAGGTAATCGTGATGGCTATGGCTATGAAAGTCTGGATAGTATTAAATAATGCCATGATCCCCTTTGTTTTGAACATTGCATCTGTTTGCATTATTTGATTATTGTGATAATTGGATAGCATTCTGCATGATGTTTATTATGATTTGTGGTTTTTTGGGTTCATTTCAGGTATTGTTCATCTTGAAAATGATAGAGAGGCAGAAATTTTGCGTCTTGGATATGTAAGTTGTCACTTTCTACTTAAATGGGTTATTGTCTCAAATTTCTTGATGTGGGGCTTACTGAGGAATGCTACACTACTGAGGCATCTTTCAGTAGACCATTTTAATCAGTTGTAGCAAATATGATCTGAGGCCATTACGACAACTTATTACTTAATCATTTCTTAGTTCTCTATTCCTCCAGCACAACCTAGAGTTTTTGAAAATTTCTAGATGGAAACCAAAACATTTGAACATCAAACTGGATACATAGCTTTATGGTTTTTGGTTCCCAATGCCCGACCTCCTACTTCATGTGAGTCGGCTTGTCTGTTGATATTACTTAGTATAGGAAATTTTAACAATGAATGTCAACTTCTGATGTGTTCACATCATGAAATCGTTGTAAAGTATGAGGGCCAAGGAACTAAACAGATATCTGAGTATAAAATGTTAATTCTTTTTTAATTTTTAACCTGCAAAACAATTTCTACGACTTTTCATCTGCATTATAAAAGTCGAGCTTTTAGTTAGCCTTTTCTGGTAAGTCTAATACCTTGGATCATATCTGCGTGAAACTATTTATGTGCTACTCTGTCATAGCATTTGCTCATAACTTATAGCATTAGACATGGCTTTTTATATCCTATCAGCCCCACATGAGCACATGATTCATGCTCTGTTATGTTGATCTAAAACTTGGAAAGTTGGGACTCTAAAACGAGTACATTTAGTATTCTCTACAAAAGCATATAGGTTATAAAAATTTCATATGGAAATTTGTTTTTCTACAATTTAAATATCTTATCAGTCATATCAGATTAACCTACAGTTCACCCAGATCCTAGACCCTTATGCTAAATCTGCAAGGGAGAATCCATTTCAGATAGCATGTTATGATGAGAAAAAAGTTTGATGTGCAAGTTGTTCAAGTGTTTGTATATGTCTGCCCTATCGTGTTTTCAGGGCCATGATTTTCTTTGCTTGTCCTGCTTACACTCTTACTGTCTTGTATCTATACCTACTTGGAAAGCATTATAGAACATCTCTGTTTTATTCTCTCCTTTGAAAGAAACAATTGTGCCATCTTGTTTGCAATTTATTGCTGAGCTGTTAAAGTTATATTGTCTTCTTGTTCTAGGTGAAACCTGAGATTGTTAGCTGGTACCCACGGATCATTGTCCTGCACAACTTTTTGAGCAAGGAGGTATGCTTTTTTTGCCTACACGTCTGCGGGTTAATTTCTTGAGAATAATATCTTGAGCATATGCTTGAAATATTATTAGATTCCAAACTATTGCAACTTTCTTCTTTTATATCATGTTATTTATAGCACTATCTTCATGAACATTTCTCTATATAGTTAAAATTGTCTGATATGTGAATAATAAATGCTATTTTAGGATTAAATGGTGATAAATTAATTGAATATATTTTTCTCAAAATAGATTAAAAATTAGAAATTCTTCAACAAATCAGAATATCAATATAAATACTTAACAGAAAACATGGAATGTACATCATTTTTTGAAGTTCGGCCATTTCATTTTTAAAAGCTAGTTTTGATGTTCTACTTGGGTAAATTCACTACTTAATTAAGAGGAAAATCTATCAGATATAGATATAGATATAGGTGACAATACCTTGAAATATGGCCAAATTTTAAAATTTTAAAAGTATTTGTGGACAGGTTTATTAAGGAATTGAAATAATATTAGAATTGGGCAAGTTGGAAAACAGACTTAAAACTAGCCCCCAAAAAAAGGAAAATAAAAGTAAACGTGAAAAGTTGTCATTGAACCACTTGCCGCTCATACAGGATAGGAGCTACTCAGTGCAAGTATAAATATAGGGATAGATACATATATATGTAGATATAGTTGTTGGTAGATACTTATAAATATTATGCATTTTAATCATCACATTTTAGGCCCACTGATAGATTTTCCCATTGTTTACTTTGTTGTACTGACCTATCTGTAGGGTTGAATAGCTTAAACAAAAAGAAAGAGAGAGAAATAAATAGATAAAGAAAACTTGCTCATTATTTCTAACAGGCAACTTGCTACAAAAGGGCTGAGTTCCTTTTTGTTAAGAAAAACAGGAGTAAATGGATTCAGTTACCCTTTACAAAAGGCAGGTATTCTTCAAGCATCTGAGATAAGATTAAAATGTCAAATGTCAAATCAAAATCCTTGTAGAGTTTTTACTAGGTTGGCTGAAAGACATCCTATTGGGATGTATAAAAGGTTAATTCTTAATTAGAAATTGTATTCCATTAACTGGCCCAGATTTGTGCATATACACTTCATTTCCATCATAATGTTCATGGACAAAACTGACTATGACCAGATCATTCTGATAAGATCCATAAACCAAATTGAATTAAACTCCTGTTGGTTGCATTGGAGAGGCAACCTACTCTCCCAAAGAAAATGAATCACAACCGTAATGAAAGAAACTTTTTCCCTTTGATCGTTTGTAATGAAAGAAACTTACTGATGTGATATCACTCATGACCTAGACATTCTGCCTCTCACGATGAAATACGGAAAACCATACAACTAAAATAGGAAACAGTCTCTGGGACCAATTAGGAAATATCCTCCTGAAATAAGTTGCTTTTTTTGCTCTTGCAACGTTGTCGGAAATAGGTCTTCATGATCTTATCACATTCTAGTTGTGGTGGTAGCACTTTTTTTGCATGAATAATGGAGTCAAATTGCACCAATTTTCTATTTAATGATTCTTTTCTTCTATTGATGATTATTGTTTTTGTATTATATAATGGAGAAAATCCTCAATAATGCAGGAATGTGATTATCTCAGAGCCATTGCCATGCCACGTCTTCAAGTTTCTACTGTGGTGGATACAGCAACAGGGAAGGTACATAGTATTGTGTTTTCATTTCAATAATGGGTCCTGATATTTTCCAAACAAATACTGCTTGAAATTTTATTTGCAAAGGACATGCATTAGGTTAATTAAAAGGGGAAAATGCATAGAGCTTCCTTTATGTCCACTGTAATCTTTTTCTCAATGGTAAATTAAAAAGCTGACTGATTGTTTTCCTTCATCGACATTAATTTGGCCTTGCCTTCATTGATATTAGTTCGACGATAATATTTTAAATAGTAGAATGTGAACATATACTAATTAGCTCACACATACTACTTATTGATGAAATCAAACTTTATTTTAAGGAAAACTGAAAAAACAACTAAGTTTGGTGATTTTCTAGCTGTCATTTGTAGTCTAAAGTAATGTGGAATGGCGTTTTATCATGCAGGCTTAATGTCTTTATATGCAATGGTTGCTCGTTAATTGTGAAAGGCTTTCTCATACCCTTTTCCTTTTGCTTTTTGATCTCAGCTGACACATACCTTTGCTTTATCCTCCTTTTGTTTGTAACCAGGGAGTAAAGAGTAATGTTAGGACAAGCTCTGGTATGTTTCTGAGTCACGAGGAGCGAAAATATCCGATGATACAGGTTGGTTTAGCACAAAGAAATGACAAATCCTCTATATCTTTGCAGCTTTATTGACTCAGTTCTGCTGCTGCCTTTAACTAAGCTTTTTATTCTCTTCCTTTCCTCATATAATCAGGCAATTGAGAAGCGCATCTCTGTTTTTGCTCAAGTGCCAGTGGAAAATGGAGAGCTCATTCAAGTCTTGAGGTAAGAAATGTCCATGTTCACTGGTGGCTTTTCTTGATCCTGAAAGTACTATAGACTAATGTGGGTCAGTATCAAGGCTAACATCTGCAGAAGCACAGGTACGAAAAGAATGAGTACTACAAGCCTCACCATGACTACTTCTCTGACACTGTAAGCTATTCTTACCCAGTTTATTATGCTTTTCAATTTGATTATACTGCACCCTCGCTCCTGTCTTCTATAATGTTTTCTCTCGCTAGTAAAACCATGATATATGCATATACATGTATATTTGTCTCATCTTTTTTTTTTTCCCTTTTCCCTTGTGAATTTATTCCCTCTTCTGTGTCTGTTCTTGGATAGTTCAACTTGAAGCGCGGAGGTCAGCGAATAGCGACAATGCTCATGTATTTGAGTGATAATGTTGAGGGTGGAGAAACCTACTTCCCACAGGTAGCTATCCTAATATCTCGATGCTTGAAGTAGTTATTGAAAATCTTATTGGATACGCCCAATTAGATGGTTGGAACTGAGTTTATTCGTCCAAGTGGAGGCTCATTGAAAATATAAAGCATATAAATCTCTGCAGATTTCTGATTTGGTTTTCAGAAAGAACCAACAGGTTCGTACTGTTCTGTGGACAATCTGATGGCTTATATAACCTCTTGTGCGTGCTTGTCTGTTTATTAAGAAACCAACTATGAGGCTGGTTCCATGTTTCGCTGGTCTTGGCCTTGGACGGTTATAGTACTATGCTCCTTGTAGGCTGCAAAGATAAAATCGAATTGACTGTGAAACACCACTCTATTTCTTAAGATTTTAGATACAAAATGGAAATTTAGAAGGTCTGTCTGACTTGATACTTTCCCTGAGCAGAATCTATTTGGATTCAAGTCTTTTCAGTGGTTCTAATATATAATAAAAGTATGCCATTTCATAAGTCATCTTCTATTGATTTTTTATCCTGGTTGATGTCCTCAGGCTGGTGATGGAGAATGTAGCTGCGGAGGAAAGACAGTGAAGGGGTTGTCAGTGAAACCAATTAAAGGCGATGCGGTCCTCTTCTGGAGCATGGTTCGTGCTTTTTTCCCCTTTACCTTTCGGCCGAAAAAAGTATGACATCGTACCATATTGCCATTTACAGAAAGCATTGCAATCTGCAGTACCCTAAATTGCCCAAAATTTGGTTTAAAATGATCGTCAATCCAGTCTATCATCAATAGAATTACTTTGACCTTACCATTGTTCTGCCTCTTTCTTTCTCCTTTTTTTTTTTTTTTTTTTTTTAATTTTATAAGTTCTCTTTTAATGAATATTTTATCTTGTAAATAAAATATTCATAAATAGTTTAATGCTTTTTTTAATCTTATATTTGGTCTGATGCTGTGTCTATATATTTCAGGGATTAGATGGACAATCAGATCCAAACAGCGTTCACGGAGGATGTGAGGTTCTGTCGGGCGAGAAGTGGTCTGCTACCAAGTGGATGCGCCAGAGAGTCACCTCCTAAAAGAGGGGAAATTCACTTACTTCCGGAAAAACTCCTCCTCCTCCTCCTCCTTTTTAATGAATTAATTTCTTAATATTTACTAATTTATTAATAGACGGTTTTTTTTTCTCTCCCGTAATTAGACTTAAAAATTCACCGTGATATAGATGTTGGGTAGATATCCATCATGAGGATATATCGGTAGTGTAGTGTAGTGAATTTTCACGCAAGCGGTGAAATGTAGCTTCACACTGGAATCCGGTTTTACAAATACCACAGATGAAAATTTTCCGAGTTATAGTAGTTATGGATGGTGTTTGCTGCGTTGAATACCAGTTTTCTTTTTATGCTTTGGTTTTATATTCGATGATCCATGATATGAAGATTTATCAGAGACCGAGTCGCTTCCAGCTTCATTAAGAGGTTTGGTAATAGAAGGCTTCTGAAATTCAGCCTTCTTCCAAACCATCAGCTATGCCATTGCGAGGGGAAGTTGCTCCCATGGAACAAAAAGTTTTGGAAAAGTTAAGAATTGATGCAAAAAATTTTTGTGCCTAACCAGCATAGATCGTTTTAAAATTGTTCTCTTATGGTATATTCTATTAAGTTTCATTAAACGTTAATAATTGTTGCTAACGTGACGGCTGATGTGGATATCACGTGCTTATTTATTGACGTGGTTAAATTTTTTAATATTTTTTTGTTGAAATAGCATATACAAATTTTAAAATATATAAAAAATAATTTATAAAATATGAAAAATTCAAAAAATCTACAAAATTAAGAAAAATATTGAAAAAAATCTAGAAAATTATATAAGAGTTTATGAAAAAACCAGGATGACTAAAAATTAAAAATTTGATAAAATCGGCTGTAAGTTTCACCTATAAGTAAATGACACGTATTATAATTATTAATTAGATTCATCTAGCTAGAGAAGACCAACAAAAAAAAAGGTTTTCCCTGAAATAATAAGAAAATTGAAACTAAGCAAATTTCAAAATTTTATTTATTTTAATTGTTTATTCATTTTCTGAATTTTTAAATAATTTTGTATACAATTCTAATTTTTTTTCTTATTCTTTAGATTGTTTAAACATTTTTTCCTTAGAATATGTATCTATCTATACTATTTTATGTAAACGTTTGAAAAGTTTGGCTTTTTTTGTTTTGCACGTACTTTATAAAATCATACGGATTAAGGGTAAAATAGTAAATTTAATCTTTTTTGCTCGTTAAAAATTTTTCATTAATTGTTTAGATTCTCCTTTCTTGCTTTATATATATAATTTTAGCATCAGAAATTTGTTTTGTTTCTCTAATGAATAATTTGAAATCGTAAACTTGAAAAAGATAAATGGACATAGTATATTAATTACAACTAAAAATGCTCTACCTATTATTACAAGTTAACGAATTTTAAATGAATTAAATTGTATTACTTTTTCTATGCATAGCACGGGTCTATGTTTGATAATTTTTATATGCTATTTGGATAAAAAAATATTAAATGGTTCACCGCATCAACAAATAAGCATGCGTGGCAACCACATCAGTTGCTATGTCAGCGTTAAATAAAATTTAATAAAATGCATCATAAGAAAATTATTTTAAAACTTTTGTGCTAATTTAGATTTTTTTGTACCATTGGTGCAATTCCCATCATTGCGATAGTCACCAACAACTTGCTACCATAAACAGTGGTTTTTAAAATTGGACCAAGCTTCAAATTGGATAAAGAATGGGTTTATAGGTTAATGGTGCAATCGAGAGCTCGATGGGTTGAACACTCAACAGGTTCAAAAAATAATTAATTATTTATACTATACAATAAGCATAAATTTTAATAAGTTAGATAATACACAGATTAATATTTATATGTACTAGATTATTTTCATTAATTTTAGAAAAGTAGAAATAAAACAATTTAGAGAAAAATAGGAGGAAGAAGAAAGGACCTCTCTGTGATATGGGGTGGGACCTCGTCCGACTTGTGATATATCAAATGGTGCCGCCTTATCTATTTATTTTCTCTATGAAAATTCTATCCCGGATATTTTGTAAAGCTAATTCTTTGAACTTTGTAAAAGTAATTAAACTTTCGAAAAGTAATATGAGATTATCCCATTTGCCTTTTACGGATGATCTACTTATTCTATTCAGAGCCTTGAATACTAATGCATCAAATTGTAAGCATATACTGGACACTTTCAGTAATTCAACTATCAAAAAGTCTGTGATTATTCGTTTTGAAAGAATATAAAAGGGAGGAAGAAAAGAAGACTGATAAGGAAACCAAACATGGGGAGAACGAAAATGGATGCTTTGTATTTGGGCAACCCAATGTTCCTGATGAAGAAAAAAGCAAGTGTCTTTTGAATTCCTCGTTAAAAAAAAAAATACAGAGGAAACTAACATCGCGGAAACCTGGAGCCCTTCCATTTGGCCTGTCGACTCTGTTCTTGCTTCAGTATGTTTACAATGTCTGTTTTGAAGCTTCCTGGGAGTATAAATAATAAAATTGATCAGCTGAGTGGAAAATTTTGGTGGGGCAAAATCGATAAAGGGGGCTCTTATTTTACACCTGGAGGTTGTATGTCGGCCTAAAAAAATCAGGGGCCTAGGTTTTAGGAGAGTTAAGGATTTTAATAAGGCGACCTTACCTAAAATGGCATGGATGCTAACAAACAACTCTTGACAGTTAGCAGCAGGAATTCCAAAACTGAAGTACGGGAATTTCATTCAGCCAAATACAGGAAGTATGGCACCAGCTTCTCTTTTCTTGGAAAATTCTACAGGTATGCAAAGATTCTACTTTTGATAAATCATGCCGTTTTTTGATTGGGAATAATAGTTGTTTAAATGTATGGTATAATCCTTGGATCCCTGGTAACAATTTTTTCTTAGACCAGTGGCTTAAGAAGGGGTCCAAATAAATGGTGAGCTTAGGGTGAAAGAGTCGATTGATAGTGAGACCAAGCAGTGGAATAGCATGATCCTAAATGAGGTTTTCGACCAGGAGACATTACAAAATGTTTTAAAAATCCATATCCCAAAACATGGAAGGAAAGATGCAATGATTTGGGTTCGGTGTACATTCGGCGAAAAGTTTTTATTTAGTGAATGGTGAGGGAAGGTTCAAGAAACGAAACCAAGATTTTTGGAAGATGCTTTGGAAAACAAAACTTCATGAAGTATTAAAACTCCATCTATGGATGCTCTTATATGGTTGGGGATAAGAGGGATTGATGCCCCTTCGTCCTGGCTGGTCTGAATGATTCCGTGCATCTCTTTGGAGAATGTACATTTGTCCGGATTGCTTGGAGGGAGGTGGTCAACTTAGAAAGTTTGTAATGCTCAGCAAAAATGAGAAAAGAATGTTGTTCACTTCGTTTGGTGCTGTGCCAGTGCTATTGTTTATGGACGGAGAAATCGATGGAAAAAAATTGTTTCCTTCCTAAAGAAAGTTTCGGGAGTTTTTGAAGAGCATTGGCAGGTCATGCATTACAAATAAAGCAAGAAGAGGAGGAAGCCTCTCGGGATTGTCTTCATGCAAAAGGATGGCTGGTTGGGGACCAGGAGGACAGGACGCCACATAATTACACTTCCAGTCCCAAGGAGGAGGGACGTCGATCTTCACAGATGCGACTTGGTCAAATGAAAAAAAAATATCATGTATTGCTGGAGTTGTGAATAAAAGAAGGTTGTATCATATAATCCTGGTTCAGGAATTCCTCATCAAGATATCGGCCCCTCAGGCTCAAGCCACGGCCTTGGAGTGGAGGAAGCTTCTTACATTGGTATAAGAAGTAGAGAGTGGAGGAAAGTCTGCTTCTTTACTGATGCTTTAATTGTAGTTAAATCAGTGAAGAGATATTGCTCAGTGTCCATGGGAGTGCATAGCAATCATTCTGGTTTTTATTGATTCTTATAAGTAGTTTGAGAGGTGGAATTGCTCTCGGGTTCATAGGAAAAACAATCATTTTGCCCAAAATCTTTGTAAATCGGGTGGATTGGCTACAAACTCTGATCTGTACCTTTTTGAGGGCCTTCCCAATCTGTCCTGACTCTGGTGACTTTGTATTTTGGAGGTGTTAATGGGATGAGCAATAAATAATATGTTTACTTAGAGGCGAAAAACAAAAAGAGATGGTGCATCGTCCATTGACGGTAGAGATTTGAGGTAGACCGACCAACGCACACTACTTTGCCTCTCCAGTTTGGGCACCACAACCCAACTGGGAAAGGTTCCACAATAAAGAATTTCATGCTCTGAAACCGTTTGAAGATGAGGGGGCATGTCCATCGAGTCGAAGAGATGGGACGTGGAAATTGGATCAGCTGATCGATCAAGTGGACCGTCTAGATCTCAATCCATCCTTACATTTCTTTTTTATTTTATAGTGGCTCCATACTTGTTTAGTAATGATGACTAATTATCACGAATTGAGGTGGAGAATCCAATAATGGTTTAAACAAATGATGACTAGTTATCACGAATTAAGGTGGAGAATCCAAGAGCGGCCTAAGATCTCTCTCGAGCTCGAGTGATTAACTGATGTTCATATCCACGTGTATATGTATTCAGCTAAAAATTTTCCACCTGTCAGCTCCTTTGTTGAATTTATCCTCATCACCTTGCTTCTTTCGATCTTTTAAAATGTTGATAAAAGTATTGCATTCACGTAATTATGGGACCTGGAGGATCCGATTTATCTAAAATGTGGTTATTTACCGGGCTTTAAGGTCACCTCAACCACTCACCACCTTACTCCTTTTTTTTTAATTATCTCTAATATTATCTAAACTAAGAGATAAGTTTAGATTATCTTAAGGGTTAAGTAAACTTAATCTAGAAGTGAATGAAGTGAATATGAAGAGTTCAATTTGAACTTCTCTTCTTGAGTGGGATGAATACTTCACCATGAAGTAAAATGCAAAATACTTCTTTGTTACCCCCTCTTAATTTGCAATTTATGCAATCTCCTTGAACTTCACAAGCTTCTCTATAGTAGTTACTTTCTTGAATATATCTGCAAATTGCTCCTTTGTATTAATGAATTCAAGTTGAATGTCTCCTTTCTGAACTTTTATCCTGATGAAGTGGTGATGCAATTCGACATGCTTGGTCCTATTTTGAAATACTGGATTCTTGGTCATTGTGATTGTATACATGTTATCACAATAAATAATTATTGGACCTTCTTGTGTCTGTCGCAAATCTGAGAGGATTCTTCTTAGCCATATTGGTTTACATGTTGCATCAATACCTGCAATATACTCTACTCCAGTAGATGAGAGTGATAGTCTTTTGCTTCTTTGATGACCATAATATAGCTATTGATCCTATGCAGAAAACATATCCTAATGTGCCCTTACGATCATTAATATATCTTTCCCAATCACTGTCCGTGTATACAATAAGCTTATTATCCTCCTCCTTCACATATCGAATGCCAAACTTCTTTGTTCCTTGCAAATAATGTATGATCCTCTTTGCTATTGAATAGTGTAATTTGCTTGGTTCTTGCATAAATATTGAAATCAAGCTAACTGGGTATACAATATCAGGTCTAGTGTTTGTCAAATATATCAAAGATCCACTCATAAAAAATATACATATCAAAGATCCAACTAAACTTCAATAGTTTGATGCGTCTACTTTTGGTGTGCCATCATTTGAAAGCAATTTATCACTTGCAAAGAATGGAGTAGCAATTGGCTTGTGGTTGCTCATCTGATATCTTTTCAATAAGTCTTCCACATAGTTCTCTTAGGAGATAGATATCTCCCATTTTAATTATTGTACTTGAATTCCAAGGAAGTACTTCATTGGCCTTAAATCTATCATTTCATACTCGCTCATCATTGCTTTCTTGAGTTCTTACACCATCACATGATTGGTCTCTCTCTCTATATATATATGTATATCAAATCATCGACATAAATATAGACAATAAGAAAATCTTTATTACCTTCTATCTTTATGTAGAGTGAAGGTTCGCTTTTTGACTTCTGTTGAAACCACTTCTTCGAAAATATGCATTAATCTTGTTGTTTGATACTTGAGGTGCTTGTTTTAATCCATATAGCACTTTGTGCGGTTTGTAAACTTTATTTTCTTTATCCTTAACTATGTAGCCTTCAGGTTGTTCAACATAAGCTTCTTATTTAAGTTCTCCATTAAGAAATGCTGATTTAATATCAAGTTGATAAATTTCTAATTCTAGTTGAGCAGATATAGTAAGAACAAGTCCGATTATTTCTATACGAGCAACTGGTGCAAATGTTGCATTGAATTTAATGCCAGGTTGTTGAGAATATCCTTTACCTACCAATTTGGCCTTATACTAAATCAAGTTATCTTCTTTGTAATTGGTCTTGTAAACCCATTTCTAACCAATGACTCCTTTCCATTTGATAGATCTACAAGCTCCAATTTATTATTCTTCTCAAAAGTTTGCTATTTCTTCATCTGTAGCTTTAATCCAAACATCATCTTTGACTGCCCCATGAAAACTTTGAGGCTCGCATAGAATGCTACATTACTTGTTTCATGAGGTTCTCTTATAAGACATAACTTTCTTAGAGGACTTTCTGATTCTAAACTTGATGATGATGAACTTGGACTTGAATAACTTGAACTTGGGTTTGTGTTTGTACTTGTATTTGGTTGGTAAGCATCTCTATTTTGGATCCGCTCTTTTCCTTTCTCAGCAGCTTTTCTTGTGAAATCCCTTGAAGCATTTTCATCGAAAATTACATCACGAGTAATTATGAACTTCTTAGTATTTGAATTGTAGAGATAATATCCTTTTGACTCATTACTATAGTCAATAAATATATTTTTCTCGCCTTTTTAATTAAACTTCTCTATTTGTTGTGATGGTGTTAATGAATATGTAATGCACCCAAATACCCTAAGGAAATCCACCTTAGGTTTCCTTCCATGCCAAGCTTGATAAGGGATCTTATAGTAACTTTGGAGTTCATTATATGTAAATTCACAACAGTGATCTGTCAACGAACAATATGAAGTACATGTTTCCTCCAAGTGATAGTGTGCTCGTGGGACCATAAATATCTACTGGCGCAAACTCCAATGGAGCTCTTGCTCTCCATAACATCTTAGTAAAAGAAAGATTATGCATTTTTCCATATATGCATCCTTTAAAAACTTTATCTTGAGATAAAATTTTAGACAAACCAACTACTATATTTTTACTCTTCAACAATTGCAAACCTTTACAAATCTAGTGTCCATATTTTAAGTGCCAGAGATATGCCTTATTATCCTTTATGTTCTTAAATGCTATTTTTTTAATTCAACTTTATGCTGAGGTGAAAAACTTTGTTTAGACTCATCTTAAATGTGGCCATCTTCATATTTTTCTTCTTATCAGGAATGATGCAATAACCATTGTCAAAATCAAGCTTACATCGTTGGTGCACTAATTGACCAACACTTAATTAATTTGCAGCTAAACTAGGCACTAAGAAAACATCTTCAATGATTTTAGAATTACCTGCCTTATTTTTGACAACTATTGACCCTTTTCTAGTTATGTTATGTAGTTTTCTATCTCCAAACTTGACTTTAGATATGAAATTCTCATCTAATCTCATGAATATGTTTTTATTTCTTGTCATATGATTTTTACAGCTGCTATCTACATGCCAAATATTTTCTAAATCATGTTGAGCGTTGAGATAAATGAGAATCAATTTTCACCATCACCATTTCCTTCTATGTAATTTACTTCATAATTCCCTTGCTTGTTTTTGTGCCAACAACCTCTTTCTGAATGAATTGGATTTCTGCATCTCTTGCACTTGAATCGACAATCTTTTGTCTAGTGTCCTTACTATTTGCAAATTCTGAATGTTGACTCTTGATAATTGTTGGAATTTCTCCTTGGAGGATTGATTCTTCTTCCACGTCCATTGGTTTGATTTCCTCTACCTTGTGATGTGTAGCTTTGTGTTGAGCTACTTTCTTTCGTAGCTTGACCATAATTATCTTTATATTCTGCTTGGTAATATGTGCCTTTGAATGAAATGCTTGCTCCAAACTTTGGGTTGAGAATTTACTTATTATCTTTTCACTTGCCTCAAGAAAACTCGTAAACTCATCCATGGAGAGTGTTTATAAATATTTTGATACCTCGATGGCAATGACAAGATGCTCGAATCTAATAGGCAAGTTTCTTAGAATTTTCTGTAATATCTTCTCGTCCTCAACGGAATTTCTATAACTTTAAATATGATTTATTGTTACAGAAACTCGAGAAAAATTCTTGAATATCTTCATTTTCCTTCATTGCTAAGTCATCAAAATCTCTCCATAAGTTCTAAGTTGATGGAGATTACTGTTTCATAGTCTCCAAATTATTTTTTAATATTTCCCATGCATTTTTTGATGTAATTACACCCATAATTCAAGGAAGGACAGATTTACTTACCCCTTGATGAGTGAAAGACAATACTTTTGCATCTTTAGTCCTATTGTCTCTATGTTGCTTTTGCTGTTGTGTGGGTCATGCTGCTATTTCCTCCAGACACACACTTGAGGTTTCGTATCCATTCTCCAAATATTCCAAAATTCTTGAGAGATGAATAACGTCTTCATGAGAATGCTCCACAAATTGTATTTCTCCCCAACAAATATCATAACACCTTATTGGGTGTAGTTGAAGGCCATATCGCTGCTTGACGTGGCCATCGCATCGTTGTTGGAGCTCAATTGATGAGGGAACCTGACTGTAATACCAAGATGTTGCAATTTTATGGGTGCTCACAGGAAATAGATGGTATGATTTTGGATAATACGGAGGCAATGGGATGTAAAAGGAGTTTTATATTGCTAATATGAAAAAATACATAGTCACACCACTCATATCTCTCAAACTCACAATCTTTCTCTAATATCATTATGTTACATAAACATGCATGACAAATACTTGCTGCCCCATATATATAGCAATTCCTAGCGGCAACATTTCACTACTTTACTCTCTTTTTTAATAATCTCTAACATTCTCTAAATTAAGAGATAAGTCTAGATAATCTTGAGGGTTAAGTAAACTTAGTCAAGAATAAATTTGATGAAGCGGTTTTGTGACGAAGCAATGGGCGAGACTTGAACATAAAGGAAAAACATGTTCCTAGCAATAAATGCAAAAGTCCAATATGACATTTATTTAGGTTATTCAAACATCGCCGCAACTAGTTGCTCATTTTAATTTTCAACTAGCAATGAAAGTCCCTAATTTCATTAGAGCTCATCCTTGAATACTCCTATTTCAAATCAAGTTCTGAATAGTAAAAATTATCAATAGAAGTGATGCCAAAGCATGCAACGATAGACGTCTGGATGACAATACTCTCTTGCCTCGTGGAAGGCTTCGCAAAGAAGCCTAGCTTGGACATGAAGTTGGTCTACAACTTCACGAGGAAGAACACTAGGAGCCCAGCAGTAACATTAAGGGATAGGATGATCCCAATGGTGAGGTCAAGCCCATGTGTGGTGATGCAAAAGAGGACACCAAGTAGAGCACTGACAGTGAGCCTCCAGATCTTGATCCGGTCCTTCTACTCAGGGATTGCTTGCTGTTCAGTTGGCAAACAAGTAGCTAAGCCACCATGACATTGTTCAAAACTGTTTTCATCACCATGCTAAAGAGATCCAACCAACGACCATTAAATAGTAGATAGATGGAGAAGAAGGAAAGGTAGAGTTTGTGAGGAGTACCGAGTTTGAGGGAGCAAAGGATTTGAGTTGTTGTGAGAAGAAAACAAGAACGAAGATCGAGAAAAAGATCAAAAGGAAAGGTTTATGTGCAGGGATTCAGAGGTTGTTAAATAACCCAATGATTGAGTTACACCGTCAAATTTAACCAAACCAATGGACATTTATTCACAATAAAGCCCCAATCTTCCATCTATTTACAGTCATTTCTCACAAATTAGATCAATTATTACAATTAAGTCAACACACATATCAGCTACCATTGAGCTACAAGGAAGGAAATACGCTTGTAACGATAAATACGTAAAAAAAAATGGAAATCAAGAATGGTGAGCTCATTAAACTATTTGACAAGAAGTCTCCAATGCGACGATTGTATCACGCGATGATGACGACGTTATATTTTCATTCATATAATCATTACTTAAACAATCATAATTTTAAATTCTAAAAACTTCTGACAAATTACATAAAAAACTAACAAATGACAACTCCTAATTTGGTAAAAACACAACATCAATACAATAACATAATTTGGTTAAAAAAATACTATCATGTAATAGACTCGTTGCACCTCGAACTTGGGTTTTAAATGGCTAGAGTCAGGTACGAATTCGAGGGATTTTAAACCATTGGAGGATACGTACAAATCCCTTGGAGGGGGAGGGGTAAGTACAAATTTTCCTTTTTAGTCTTTTTATTTGATATTATATTATAAGAGAATATACACGTCAGCAGGACCACTTTTTCACATATGACATTCTTGACCGTGAACTTCCATAACACCCTACCGCAAGTCGAATCATTTTATCAAATCCAACTCTTCGTCGTAGGTTGGTATTCATTATCACCCGTGAACAAATCCACTATAAATCTCCGTTCTATGCCAGCCATCCCACATCGTAGGGACATTATCATCTTCTCGAATAGATTCCCTCAATTTCATTGGATCAATGACAGTAGAGATGGGGTATGGAGAGAATCATGTTAGCTATAAATAACGCCACAGTCTGTTCATATCGTCCCAGTCTAGAAACCACAACTTCTCTTCCTTGGTTTCATGGGATGCTTTTGGAATATTAAGCTCTAATTTTTTTTTAAAAAAAAGCCCAATTATTTGGAGTTATTGCTTATTAATTTTATTAAATTATTAATCTTTATAAAGTGTATGATGAATGAATAAACAAAAAGAAATATAATAATTAGAAAAAGAAAATTCAAGAGTAGTTATAGGAGTGATTTTTTTTAATTTTATCCTCATTTAATATTTTTCACTGGTTAAAAATATTTATCCAGGATATTTTAGGAACTTTAAAAGTGAGATTGAGCAGCTATCGCTCCTTCTAATATCTTCAAAAACACGATCTTCACAAGTAACCACGGATGTTGATTTGCATTCCTCCATTATTAAGATTTTCAAAATTCATCAAAGACAAGTTTTTTTGCCTCTTCTAAATCATCTTCTAGATAGGAGTTGAATTTCAATTCAGTAATATCATCGCGAATAATCTTCAACGGCAATAAAAAGTTTTTTGTCATGATTAGAATCATTATCTACTTGTTTTGGATTAAAACATGATTGTAATAATAGAGGGATCACTTGTTAAGTTAGCTAGTCCACCGGTCAACATAAACTTGCAATCTTGCCATTGTAGATCACATCATCAAGCTGGGTAACATTGACAAGGCTCCTTGACAACATGGCACAGGATGTTACAGCTTAGATGCGAAAATGATGTAATATCTATATTGCAACATCCTTTGATTCTTCCAATCACGCTCTCCCTCATTCTAACATTCTTCAATTCTTTAATTGAGGAATGAGCTTTTCTACAACTTTATGAAGTTTTCCGATAAGGATTTAAAAATTTTAGTGCCTTTTTCTCACTTGAATAGTTTTGCCTTTTAGACAAGGGATGCTTAAGTTCATATATTTAATTTAAGTGTAGTACTATTTTTATCTTTCCCAGTTTAGTTCGATGATGCTCTTCATGCATAGCATTTAGCATGACTATGTACTTATTATATATCTAATAGAATAATTCTTCATTATGTGGTTTTCACCATTTAATTAAATGCATGCCATTGGAACGTGATGTTTTTTGAAGCTCTCAAGCTTGGACCCCTGCTGGATCGTGTGAGAATGGACAATATGAATGAGGTAATACTTCATGACTAGAGTAACTACAATTTTGTGGGTGGCATTTTCTTGCAAAAATGAAAGCAAAACCCTTGATGAAGCATATAAATGTACTTTAGAAACACGGAGTATGTTCAATTTAGCGATGGTCCCACATGCCTTACACGTCCGGTCCTCTAAGTGGGGATTTGAATTGTTTTATATATGTTATTCTTTCATGCCAATTGTTTTGTATCCTTTCCTAATTATCATTTTTAGACTCATCATACAATTGTTTTTAAATGATTTGTTTCCTGAGTGAATGAAATTTTATAAATTTTAATAGTTTTCCTTCAAGGTCCAAGTACAAGGAGTCTGAGCTCAAACAACTATCTTCCCCATAGCGGAGCGCGGGCCTGTGCACTAGTTTTGTTCAAATTACCACATAAAAAAATTACACTAGGCAGAAGATGAGACTAGAGAATGCATGAAATTATATGTGGATTATATTTTGAACGACAATATTTAAATTATACTAAACTATTCAAGCTATTCTTCATTTATAGTTGAATTATACTAAATAATTCAAGATATTTACAAACGCAAATAGAAAAATTGTGTTTGAGTTATACTTATAATAAAATTATTCCAAAAATAAAAATACACATGCACTAGATATGTATGAAAATTTGGGCAGTCTGGGCCCCACCAATTTTTTTGGGAGGAAGCCCAACTTTTTTGGGTTGGTTTTTCCTCTCCTTGAAAACCGATAGAATTGTTTAGACTTTTTGAGTGGAAACATGCTTAATATCTTGTAAGGTCCACTAACAAATCATAATGTATGAGTGTTTGATTGCGTCAATTTTTTATGGAAACCCAGACCCATCCCAATAGTGTCCTCATTGACGTAAGCCTATCCTCTCGGCCCAGTCGCTAACTTCGCCAATGGTCCGCTTACAACAAACAATTGAACACGGTATCAAAGTTAAGTTAAGCTAAGCTCCTTAATATGTTGCACGTTAAAGGAGGCGTTGGATCCTGCATCGATCAAATAATATAATAATAATGGGTTTATAAGAGAACGGGTACCACCAACTGATAGCTTAGACTCTTGGATGGAAATGGGGCTCAGACTCTTCTCAAACCTACTAATGATATTATAATATGCGAGTGTCTAACTACAGTAATCTTTGTCATAAACTAGGATCCATCTCCGATAGACCCCATAGACCTAAGCCCGCAAATCCTGACAGTCTCCTCTAAGATACTGAATTATAATCACTTTAATATTGGGGGACCATCAAGAGTACCTTCTAATAGAGGTGCAAGATATGCTAACCATCATTGACATTTTTTTTTCAAGAAAGGTCTAGACTTTCTTCTCGAAGCAGAATAGTGATGTTACCCACATTCAAAAAATGAAAGACAATGATTGAGAAGCAGATATGGAAACATGTCAAATAGATATTGATTATAATTATATGTCATAATTATAATTTCAACAGTAATTTAATGACTTCATTCCCTATGTCTTTTTTTGGACTGTTAAAATCAATATTCAAATTGTTAGAAATCTAAAAATGAGACTAATAATTGACTCCCTCATCATTTACAGTAATATTAAGTGTTAACTGGAACTACACAAAATTGTTGATTTTTTTTCGAACTTTAGGTTTTTTTATTTTTTATTTATCCCTTACCTACAACAAGTATTTTAAGATTACAAATTTAAACCATGTGGATCTTACAAATATAAATTCGAGTTTTAATGGAACCAATAATTAGGAAAAGAACAAACTACTAAACCCACCATAATTTACAAGAAAGAAGAAGTTGGCTTTGGGATATGTAAATGCAATAATAAAAATGCCAAAATTTTCCAACTGCCATTGATTTTAATTCAGGAGCAAACTGTTGCGGGGCTGTTTTTAATAATGAGAGATCGCAGGTTGCCTTAAATGAAACGGTGCATTTTTGGCAGAGAGATCGCAGGTCCCCTTTGACCAAAACGCACCGTTTTACCTCAGCATTGACTGAGATCGCATTTCGAACATGCGGTCTCAGTACAAAATTGAGGTCGCGTGTTCAACATGCGATCTTGAAGGTATTCACGTAAATTGTTTGCCCGGGACGATTTTTAAAGAATTATTTTTTTAAAATATGGTATATCCATACAAAGCTCATCAAACCATGCCGAGAGAATAAAATTGTCAATCGGCTCGGTATATTTGATATTGGTGCGGCTTGACAACACATGGTCTGAACATGATAGTATCGGGCCAGGTCAATTTTTGCGATGGTTATAATTTATTCACGTGCAATCTTGTCAGGACAAATGTGTATATATGAAAGATTCTAGCCCAGTCGTTAGACTAGTCACTAGTTCAAATTAAGATCTCACAATCAATTATTGAAATTAAAATAAAAGAATTAAATGACTCATAATCATTTTACACATATGCTTAATAGTCCAATCACTTGACGGTGGAGTTTTTCTGTATTTATATGTTGCAGGGAAAAAGAGTACAGTTATATTGCTGTAAAACTTAGCTAGTACGTGGATGATTGCAGAGAAAACGGAAGGTGTTTTCATGTTGCACGGAAATGGAATGCACTTGTTGACATACAAACTATTGGATGTTTGTTAAAAAAATGGAATGTATTGCACGAAAAAGGAGCGCAATCAATGCTGGACAACCCATTGGATGTCTCATTCACAAATTTAATACATTTTATATGTGGCACGAAAAAGGAAATGCAATTATTTAAAAAAAATTAAATTATAATACTTCACACAATAATATGGTGAGAAAAGTATTAATTAGATTGTTCTATTCATAATGATATGGCAACTATCTGAGTAATATCACATCATCTAAGGATTTCTACGGAACAAATCATAATTCCCAGACATGGCGACAAGCCAACCCAAACAAAAACTAGCTAATAAATCAGAAAATATCCATGTAACTATGTCTTCAAATTTAAATAGACCAAATTATTGTAATTAGGGTTTCTCATAAACAATTAGAGATTTTATGCCTCTTTTATATTAAATTTTGTTTACATTTCTTACTTAATTTAAGTTTTAAAAATTCATTTCAATATATTAATTGCAGTCTCGATCACATGCACATGCCATGTTAGCAAATATGGGGCTGATAGAAATATGGGGAGGCAAACTTGAGTGCTCGTGCTCGTTGCCAGAGGAGAAGGAAGGCATGACGAGCTTGACTAGATGGAAGGGAAGGTTGAGAAAATGTTTGGGGCAGGGGGAGAATGATAAGAGTAAAGTAAGATACTCAAAAAAGAGTAAATTTCACCTTACATATTAGTGTTATTTTTAAAAAATGATGCGAATTGGTGCTACTCATAAAGTCACTCCCACTAATGGTATTATATAAATTTTCATCTAAAACATTTTCAAATAAGATACATCTTTATCAAATGTCCTCACACTTTAAAGCTTTAACTTCAACCAGCTCATATTACAATAAATGTTACAAAAAAATTTGTAATTTATGGGATAAAGCACACTTGACGATCTGAAATGATAATGCATTTTACTTCCAACCAAAAAGCACACCTTCCCACAAATTTGTTCTTTTTCATGCGGTATCTATTGGGTAGCTTTTGCTAGGGAATGGACAATAAATTCATCCTTTTTTCTGTTACATCTAATCTAACAGGTAACATATGCTATTGATTGCAAAATAAGTTCACAAGGAAGGGCCATTACATATCAGACACTCAGTTGTATTCTAAAAATAAAAAAGGGAAGTTTCATAAATGCAAATAGAGGCGATTCAACTATAAAGAAGGCGGACGGAAGTTAACACAGCACACTCTAGTCTTGCCATTGATAAAAAAGGGGATATTGAATTGTTGCACAAAACGCTGAGCAGCTTTCTTCTTGTATTTGCTGTTTTGCTGGTTGTCTTGGCAAGATCCTCCAATTGCATCAGCCTGAGTTTTCCTTTTTCACTTCTTGTAACAGTCCATTCAAATCCCTTAGAGGATTTCTTTCTGATTTGTTTTGCTTAACTATTGTGCAGGTGGCATCAATTACAGGTTCAGTGGACGGCCGACATTTATTGGTTGATGAAGGAACAGTGCTCAACCACAGTTGCAAGCATAGTCCTCGCAACTACGGTCAGAGCACAATCCTGGTCGAAGAGGCAGTGAAGCTAATAATGGATGGAATGCACAATAATCTTTTGGCAGAGTAGGTCAAGGCTGCTCCAAACAACAAAATTTTTTGCAAGGTTCCAAAGATGGTAACTGTTTGAAACTCATTGATGTCACTACTTGCTAGTTTAGGTTCTACACTTTGTTTGACTATGATTAGCTTGTGTGTGGTATCCTTTTCTTTGGAACCTTGTGATAAACTTTGGTGTTTGAAGCGGGCTTGACCTCCTCTGTCAACAGCTTCTTCTACATTCCATCCATTATTAGCTTCACTGCATATTTAACTAGGATTGCGCTGTGACTGTAGCTGGGAGGACTCTGCTTGCAGCTATGGTCAGGCACTGTTCCTTCACCAACCGCTAAATGTCGACCATCCACTGATCTTGTAATTGATACCACCTGCACAATAGTTAAGCAAAACAAATCAGAAAGAAATCATCTAAGGGATTTGAATGGACAGTTACTAGAAGGGAAAAAAGAAAAGAAAACTCAAGCCCGGCTCTCAATTTACTTGTTGTCAGGCGATCACTAGATACCCACAGGAAGACAATGTCTTTGGTGCTTATTCTTGTTGTGCTGCTTGTCCAGATTCTGATGGACTCATCAAATGATTCGCAGGGTCTAAGAATTGACAGTCTGAAGATGTTTGCATACCCTTCAATGGCAGGAAATTCCTGGAGTGCATCAAGAAGGCCAGAGGTCGGTGTGAGTTTCAGCAAAGAACATAGCTTCACAAACATATGGCATCTGTTCACTACATTATGGCTGTGACTATGGTTTCGTTCATTTCCAGTTTCTGAAAAGTAGACATAGCCAGCTAATTCGTCAGCAGTATGAAAGATTTTTCATCTTTTTATATTTATTTTTCATTAAAAAAAATGAAGAAATAGAGATATGTGTGACCGTGCAAATCTGGTAGCAAACATCTCGTGAAGTACACCACCTATCAATTGCCTGACCTTTGTGCTGAACTTCTACATTGATTGGTGTGAGGAATGGATTTCTCAAGTATGAATGGACAGCAGAAAGATTGCTGGTTTTTTTCCTTAGGAACAACTTCCTTCGTCATGTGGGTGAGGTTGCATATTTGGGGGGATGAAGAGCGCAAAGAGCATAGCAACTCATCCACATCTGAAGGAAGTGGGGCGAAGATCTTGTAAATGAATGTGAAATCTGCACAAGGAAACTGCAGGCATTTATAAAAAACTACAAATAAATAAGAAAAATACACAATAGCATAAAATATTTATAAGATTAAAGGAACGAAGCAGGATGCACCATGGAGAGAATTGTGGGACACAGTAGGTTTCTGCGAACCAGAAATCCAGTCGATCACCTCTCGAAAACCTCACGCTTTCCTACTCTCTTCATCCTCAAGATTTTGAAGCTCTTGCTGCCCATCAAATACGAAACCTACCACTAAGAAATCCTTATCCTCTTTTGAACTTGTCGATATGACAAGAATAGCCTGGATTCCACCACCCTGGAATAACCAGTGGCACTAGTTCTTCAAAGAATAATCAAAGTCTGTAGCAAACCCAAATGAAGAAAGTTTCATGACTGCTATTGCTCAGAGCTCACTGCTGTAATCAACATATGGATACTAAGCAATGTACCTCCAGTATGCTGAACTTGCTGTTGACTACAAACATCAATATTCAGGAACGGTCGTGATCCAAAATTCTCAACCCCAAGAGCCAATTGACTCAGGGATCTAACGAGACCATCTGCATGTCATGGATAACCTGGTACAATCCTTCTTCACGTGTCCACCTTTCTTGCAAAAGAAATAGGCTAAACCTTTATCCTATTCCTTTTGCTACTTTTTCTGTTGTGGAGCACCCGCAGCTTCCTTATTCTTGGGCCTTTTCTTTTCCTTACCCTTACTATTAGAGGTCGATGTCAAGTGAGCACTCTGCATCTTATCTTGCTTCAATCTCTCCTCCTCTTGCACACGGTGAGAAATGAGCTCATTAAGGCTCCACTTTCCCTTTTGATAGTTATAACTGATCGTGAATTGACTGAATTGTGCAGAAAGAGAGATCAGAACCAAATGCACGAGCAAGTCCTCAGACAGCTCTAACTTAAGTGCCTTAAGTTTTGAAGCAAGATTAGACATTTCCATGATGTACTACCGAATGTTCCCTTTGCCTGTATACTTCATTGAGACAATTTTTGATAAGTGTGTGCTTGTCTCAGCTTTTCGAAATGCTTCTCAATAGTTTCAAGGAACAACTTGGCATCTATCTCATCAAAGATGGCGCCCCTAAAAGTCTCTGGAATTGCACGCTTCATGATCATTAGGCTCATCCTGTTAGAACGTGCCCACCGCTCAAAGTCCCTCTTTGCCTCAGTGGAACTATCAGCCGTAAGAGCGGGTGGTTGTTCTACCCGAAGGACCAAATCCAAGTCCATGCAACCGAGAACAATCATAATGTTCTGTTTTCATGCTTTAAAATTTGTACTTGTCAGCATAGGGATGGAATTAATTGTAGTAGAAATTGTAATAGTAGAACTATTAACTGAATCAGAGAACAAACAATAAAAAAATGGGAATTTAATTAGCTCACATATTTAAGTAACAGAATGAATAAAATAACAACATATCCCATTATGAGATACCTAGCAAAACATTGACATTTCATCTTTGGACGAAAAGGTCAACTTGTAAGTGATACTCTCGGTGCAGTATTCAAACACAAACAATCAATCCAACCAAACAATGAGCCTTCCTTTGGGCCGACTCATGTTCGCATGGAAACCTAAGGATCGTCACGTATTTATTACCATAGGTATATATGAAACTCAACAAAGCAGTGACATTCCTTTGGACCGATCACTACTCGCATGAAACTCCACACACGCAAACATCTTATACATTCCAAAATAGGTCAATCTATACAAGAGAGCTCACTTTGGCGAGATGTTGCTTCAATCAACCCACTTAGAATATTAGACATATACAAGCCATTATTCTATACAAGGAATCGAAATTAATTTGAATCTGGTTATAATTAGGTCTAAACTAAATTGAATTAAATAATCTTGAGCTTAAAATAGACTGAGTAGGCCCAAACCCATGAATTAAATTAAGTATAAATTAAACCATTACTTAATCGTAAGTTTCCTTTATTAAATTAAATGATGGAATTAAATTCCCAAAAACATGCGCAGTATGTATTAAAATTATATATGTTTTATATTATATACTTTATGTGGGCCCGATCTGGATTTATTTAGCTGAAAAGAATTATGCAAGCCCCACATTTAGTGAATGCTTTAGAAGATTATATTTTATATATCTATATAAAATTTGTGCTCTTATTTGCGGAAGAAAGAGTTGACTACAATATATGTTTATATATGTGTATGGGTCTCACCAATTCATCTGAATCCCAACAAGAAAGGGGTTTATTATTATTATTTACAAAACATCCTTTGTACGGTTGATCTTCTTCCCCAAAAAATTATTTCCTTTCAGAGAAGGAAAAGAAATAATGAAACCCTAATATTGATTTTGCAGCCACCCCACCGCTATTCTTAACCTATAGTCAGAAACCCTAATTCGTAGCCACGAGTCCTCTCGGCCTGTGCCACAATCTTCTGGAGATTTGAGTACCCAAATCACGGTTGCAATTGCTATGAGCGACACCTAATGCCCGTAGCAATTGAAATCTGAATCTGATTGGTGTTATGCATAATCCATGTTATATCCCCGAGGCCGATGGAAAGGGGAAAAAATTTGGCTGATTATTACCATCTCTGAATCCAACTTTGATCGGGCAGAGAATGGGAAGACGATGAATAGTTAAACACAGAGGGATTTTTTTTTTTTTAATTACTGAAGCATGTCTACGTGCCGTTCAATTAAAAAAGGTAAATATAAATCCACATAGACACGTTGAATCCCTCTGAAGAACGAAATTGGATCCACACAAACAAGCAGAATCGAAGAAAGAAGAAAAGAACCAGCCCTTTTTTTGTCAAGTCCTCAACGATTCAACACGTAGACTCTTATACCAATTGAAGGATTTAAAACCGAATAAATCAAAATAATCTCAAGATCGTGCTTAAAACGTAAAATGGTAGCATACCTGAATCCATAGTGATGATTGTGAAATCAGACTCTGGGTCTGCACGATATTCCGAGTTTGGATCTTCTGGGTTTGCACGGCACCACTCAAAGGATGTGGGATCTCTCTGTACTCACACACTGACTAATGGCATATCAGAGGAGATGGTTTTATAACATATGACCTAGGGACCATAATCTCTTAATCGTACATTAGTGCCTGATGATTTGGTAATTTCTAATTCCGCCCATCATAGAAATCAGAAATTCACTTTTAGTATCTGCACATTACTCCCCACACTTTTACGAGATGTTATTAAGGCCCATTAATAAAATCAATTAGAACACTTAATCAGGTCAACTATTGGGATAACATAGATACTTGGTCAATAATATATTATTGGATTATATTAGTCGGATTAAAAATCCAACATTATATACTTTGCAAATTGATCACCATAAAGGTGATTGAATTCACGACTTTTCATGGGGGAAAGATTTAATGTTATACCACTTGCAGCCTGTATATCAAGATGGTTGAAGCTTCAATTTCCATCCATAACTCAACTGAAAAAAAAGCTTGCCAATGCTGTAATGTGGAAGGGCACATTATTAAATAGGGGATAATTGCCTTAGTCTTTTGCACATTTTGGCACATGCATGCACATAAAAACATTAAAAAAAATATGTAAAAATTTAGAATTACAAGAATTAGAAAAAAAGTTTTAAATTTCAATAAATAATTTCAAAACTTGTAAATAAAATAGATAAAATTTAAAATAAATTAAAAATAAAAAATAGAAAAGCCCCAGATCATGTAGAATATTTTAAAATGATTAAAAAACTACTTTCCATTTTAACTTTTAATCATATTTGCCTATTAAAAACTTTCCTCCATCTTCTTCATCTAATCATAGAAAAAGAATCCTAATTCATTAATCTTCTTCTACCTAATTTTTCTGTTAAAAAAACTCTAATCCCTCCATCTTCTTCTTCCTAAATTCTTGTCCAAAAATCCTAAACCTTCCTCTTCCTTTTTTGCCTCCCCTTCTTCCTTCCAACCAAACACCTGTTGATCTAGGGACAAGCACCTATCAATCTAGAGGCTAGCACCGAGGGTTGTCTTCCTCTACTTCCTCTATTCCAGATTTGACAAGGGGCCAGCAACAGGATCAATAGTTCATCCCTGAACCTTTTGCCACCACCACAACTATCTTCCTTAGCTAGCAACTTGCCGCTACTTTACTCCAAATAGGGGTGGCCACGGTTTAGGAACCAGTTGGTTTTCGTTCCAAGAGGCCATGAAACTGGCTCTGAACCTACCTTTGGATGATTCATGAGCAATTTGGAACTGGATAGTTCCGGTTCAAAATTGCGGTTCCATTCGGTTCTAAATCATTGGTTCGAATTGAACAGTTCAGGTTCAAAACCGATCGGTTCGATCTGAAATTTTGTGAGTTTGAAAGGAGAAAATTGAGTTGTATGTGAAAATTTTATGAGAATGATATGCATTCATATATAAAAAATATAATTTATTTTTTAAAATTTGAAAAATACATATTGATTCAATGATTGGATGTGTGTGGGGAGTAAATATTCATTTTGTAATATACAATGAGTTTGCCATATAAATTTCTCTCAAATTTTGATATGTGTAAAGTTTTAATAGTTTTTTAGTATTAATTTTATACGTGCCAGTGGTAATTTATATAACAAACTCGTTACCTATTGTATGTTGAATAATATATAATATATAATTATAATATACAGATAACATGTAGGGCGGATGTTGACAAGACAAGAGGGGATGGGTTTTGGAAAACTAAAAAGGCTAGGACCCTAGGAGGTGGGCAGGCGGTATTCAATTTTCTTTCCAGTTCCTGCTGGTTCCAATTTGGAATCAACAGTTTCGGTTTCAGAGACCGATAGAACCGGTACTGAACCTTGAGGCCCATAGTTTGGGACTTGTTCGAGCCCGGTTCCGGGCCCAAACATGTCTGTGGGCACCAGTAGCTCCATGTTCAACTCCAATAGTTGCATCCCAATCTCCCCAACATCGTCTCCACTAGAGCCACCTACAACACCATGTGCACAGGACTCGGATCGGCTGCACCTCCCCCCTCGCCGCTGCTTACCATCACTCCAGCGTAGCTCACCAACGACGCCACTAGGATCTGCTCGAAGAATTCATCTGTAAGGCCCTCAACCCGAAAGGAGGTGTTGGTGACTGGTGGCAGATCCGTAACCTGACAATCCAGAAAGCAACGTAAATTCTAATGTTACGTGGCTTTTGAAGTTTTTTTTTTTTTTGGAACCCAGAGCGAATACAGAGAAGTTAGATTTTGTGGAATTCGAAAAAGGGTGCTGGTGAAGTAGCTTTTGAAGTTTGATATATTTTTTGGAACCCCTCCGTTACCGTAAACTTGTTTTCTATTCTCTCAAACCCAGAGAGAATACTGAGGAGGAGAGATGAGACAAAATTTTTTTTTTTGGAAGTGTAGGAGAAAGGGGCTGATTGGATTAGGGCTTTTCATCTCACTTAAACCTGATAATTTTTGACACGACACTATAATTAAATATAACAGGCGAGTTCGAGTTGACCCCAAACGGGTTTCGTGTCTAAATAAGTTGGCTCGTGTAACCCATTTACATAAACAGGTTAAACTGGGTTGAACCCATGTAACTCGACACAACACGATTAAACCCATTTAATTATGTATATATGTGTCAGACCCATTAAACATTTTAAATGCATTATGTTAAAATTATAATTACATCACAAACATTTAGTTATATGCATTAAACGGGTCATGCTGTTTCAACCCGGTTTTAAACGGGTCGTGTTCGTGTTTGAAGTTTCCAATCCGTTTATTAAACGGGTCATATATAGATTGAGACACTTTTGACATGAATCTGTTTAGATACAACATGTTTAAACAACAAGTATTCATAGGCTTAATGTCATTATTGAATTAGGAGGAAGAACATTAATAGAAGTTAAGGAAAAGTAGGTTTTGAATTTTTTTTCATCTACTATATTTATATCATTTTTCTAAACTTTTAAATTTCTAAATTTTTATATTATTTATGAATTTTAAAAATTTTATGAAATTATTTTTTAAAAAATTTTATTATATTTTTCTAAACTTTATATGTACTTTTTATTTTTAAATTTTTTTATATTTAATTACATCAAATTTATTATGTGCAGAGGCCATATCAGCACTATGTACAGGTGGCAATTAATTCATCATTTAATATCAGCAAAAATTAATACCATTAGTGAAAATTGACGGATCATACCAAAATGACACTTTTAGAAAGTTTTGTACCAAAACACGATAAAAAATTTTTTACCGACATAAAATATTTTAAAAAGATTTTGTACCACTAGTGTAATTAACCTTGAAATTTATTGTGAACTCAATCATTTAGTTGTGAAATAGATGGATTATAATGTAATTTAATTTTAGGGTTAAAAAAATAGTTTTTCATAGAGTACCTAAAATATGTGATATGATACATGTTTCGAGTAGAGTTTGCTTTATAATTTTACAGAGTAAGATCCGAGTATCCTAAAATATATAGCTTGCCTAGATCAAATCACCCCTTTTGATGGGATCAGCGAGGACTCCTATCCCCTTCACTTCCATTTCACCTAATTTTGTTTGTTTAGTTTTATCTTGTAAATTCTAAAGAACATTAGCTAGTCCATTAAACCGTACGTTGTACATAAATGAAGAGAATTCTACTATTCAATCATTAGATTATTTTTTTAACCGAGATATCCAAGCGTCTTGCACACCTAATAGCCCACAAATCACATGTGCCGAGTAAGTCAAATGAATCTGACGGGCTCGAGAGTTGTAAAACATCCATTCACGAAGAACACGCATATGGGAATTTGAACCAGGAGGTCTTCCAAGACCTCCCAAAACTCCACCACCGAGGTTGCCCCTCTAAGGCAATCATTAGATTATTTAATAGTTTAACTAAAGTGTTAATAATCAGCAGTGCATATTAAAAAAAATTTAATATCTCATATTTATTTTGTCCACCTGAGGAATGGTCACCAATTACACCTAAAATTTGTCCATTAGGAAAATAAAATAAAAACTTATGTCCTAAAACATGTTCCAAAAAATTCGATTCTAAAACATTCACCTGATAAGTGACAACGACAACCTGCCTGTCAAAAAGTAGGTTACATATATATATATATATATATAATAAATGAAACAAAATCAATAACAATTACACAGACAAATTGACACATGAAAAATTAGGAATATCCAGTATTTGGTTTAGTTCAAAAAAAAGTCTTGAATTAAATCAAATCAAATGCCTGTTTGGTTTATATTTAAAATATTAAAGCTGAATCATATTCATTTTGTCTTAGACTATTCTAACCACGCAGACCGGTTCTGACAAAATTGAAAACTGATTATCTACTTTTTATTATAAAATAAATATAATTTAACCAATTAAACATGTTGGTTTCTTTCTTTCCTTTTTTCTTTGATAATCAAGGTATTCGAGTACTCTTTTTTTTATAACCAAGACATTCGAGCACCTTTTGAACTCGAGTAATGGTGGTTGCGACACTTCCACTTGAAACATGTTTGTTTCAGTTTCATTTGAAATTAATTGAATCAAAACAGTTGAAAATTTCACAGATTATGAATTTTAATTTAACAAGTCTTCTTTATTTTATTTAAATATTATTTAGAAAATCAGTTTGGTTCAGTTGATCGTGATTAACCAAATAAACTACGGGAGATAACTAATCAAACCTCTTCTCGGTGACTGATCTTGCTGAAGAAGGAGCGGATGAGTCGTGCTTGGGGTTGAAATGGCACTCGTAATAAATCGTAACTAGTTCAAATCATTATTCTTTTTTATTCGATTCGATTTGAATCAATGGTTTTTTTTAATACTTCTACCAAACACCTCATATAATACAAAAATGAAGAATAAGTGAAAAAGAGGTTTACCACTGCCACTACAACCTTAGGAGAAGCAAAAATTAGGGATTAAAGTGATGGGGTCAAATTTTTTTTATATAAATGATTGGACTCAAAAAGTTTTAAATTCAGTTTTTTTAAGCCTAAGAGATTATACTAAAAACGATATAAACTAATAAAAATCAACCATTAAGGATAAAATATTTACATACTTTTTAATATCAGAACAAATTAAAAACAGGTATGACAAAATGTAATTAGTTATAATACATGAAAACTATTAATTATAAACATTTTGACACATTAATAAGTAAAATAACAAAACTCTAAGAGTTAACTTAAGTGGATAGACTATGGGTCCATTTCATGAAAAAGTTCACCAGGTCGAAGATTCGATTTTCCCTTGAGTGTGTAGACTTGGTCAGGATTCTTACACATATATCTTGTATATGGATTTGCCCAGATCCTCATTATAAAAAGAGTTAAATAATATAAATTCAACTAAAATTCAAGTCTAAAAAATCAAATATGTTATTTTTATTTAAAAATTTAAAAATAAGATAGGCTGTTAATTTAATATTATACTATATAATTTTGGTTGGTTTCTCCTGCCAATTTTTTGATGGGATCTGAAATTCTCATATTAGTCTTCTTAAACATCGCACCGAAAATCCAATTTTCCATAATGATTTGAATTAATTTCTCAAGTAAAATAATAATTTTATTCTTGAGAGATGGATTTGGTATCATTCAAGTCATTAAATATTTTTGCTACACTTAACTCCTTCATAGATATATTTTAGTTTAATTGGATCCATGATAGTATCAATTAGGTATCGATGATATCAATTTATCCTTGAAATCATTCGTCCAATTTTTCGATAAATATTAACGTAGAATGGTTTTTTTTTAAAATTTTTCTTCACCCCAAATTGCCCTTTCATCTTGCCTTTCCTCCACCTCCAATTAGGTTCCTCCAGTCATCTTATCCACCCCCGAGCACTATCGGACCACCTCGGCTCCGAAATCGAGTACGCTGCTTAACCAGCGGCTTTGATGTCAAATCACTGACCCACCTCCCGCTCCTCTCCGCTCTCTCATCCTTTATTCGATCTGAACCGGAGCTGCTTTGCTCATCATTGTGCCATAGCCTCCCTTCGCACATTTGCTTGGGATCGCACCATTTGACCCCTCACACCGAGCCACTCAACCATGCCCAGTGATCGTCCTAGACCAGTTCCGACCTTCATCACCACCAGCACAATCCAGCACTTATCTCAGCTACCTTTGGTCCTCTTTGTCTGTGTCCAAGTTCAGTGAAGCTCGGGAATGAAGCACTCGGTCCAAGCCCCACATGCTTCTTCCTACTCCACCTGAATGTCATCTCATCGAGCGCCACTCAAACGTCAGCGACTGGAACTCCAGCACGTGGGTCGAACCCCCTTTCTATCTCCATCCTCGCTCCAGGATTCAGCGACATAGCAGTATCTCAAAGAGGAAAGGTGATAGCTCTTATGGAAGATTGTCAAGCAGCGTGTGAAGAAATTAAAGAAAACCATTTGCTATCTTCCTGATGAGTTCAACAATTTCGGCATGCACAACATGAGCGAGCCGAGGAGGGGAGGAGACGAGAAAAGGAGGGGACTCAATTGATAAGAAAAATACACAGGAGATGGAGACTCCGTCAACTTTCATTTTAACGGATGATACTATATGTGACCTGATTGATACGCTGGAGGGATAGGATTCACGCAAAAATCCTATTTAAGGACACACAAGATGTAAAATGTATTTTTGAAATGGTTAAATAAGATTAAAAAAACACTTAGGAATCTAAGTGAAGTAATGCCAAATCCATTTCTCATGGACAGCATTATGCAATTTTACCCTAATTTTTCTTATTGCCTTGGGAAAGCCTCAACTTCGACATCCGTCTGTGTTTTGGTGAGAGAGAAGGGGAGCATTATGCAGAAATACTATGGTTAGCCTCTAATACGCCGCACGTTTTAGCTACCATATTGAGACCCGTTTATTATTTCTTTTTTTACCTATATAATACAAATTATTTCAATAATTTTTATATATTTACTAATTATAAAATAACCACATTCAAATAAATTTCATAATTATTACTAATTATTTTTATCATAATTAAATACACTAATTTTAATTATTACTATATCTATGTTCGTTTCCTATGTTAATTGTACGTCTACATTGTTTGATGGGAACATATGAATAAAAAAAATGAAATAAAGATCGCGATTGAAATTGGCGATCAATGCATACAGCAGATATTCTACACTTTTATCCCTAATTTTTCTTAGGGATAAAAGTGTAATTTTACCCTAATTTTTCATATAGCCCGGGAAAAAGCCGGAACTTTTGACACCCGTCTGCGTTTTGGTGAGAGAGAAGGGACCCACAAACGACTGCCTCTCTCCCTCCCAAACATGTCACATTTTCTTTAGTTTTTCTTGTTCAGGCCATTTTTGATCTTCCTCCGTCGCACAGAAAGCAGAGATTTCCTCATTCCATGCAAATCCTTTCTTCTCTCTTTCTGTGATCACCGTCAGCTGTCTCCAGCGATGGTTTCTCCGGCCCCACGGTGCCGTTTCTGCCTCGTTGCTGCTTTCCTCGTGATCGTCATTTCGGCCACCTCCGCCAAGTCCAGTGACGTTCAAAGGGATGACGCATCCGCCCCCAAATCTCCTTCCTGCCGCAACAATTTCCAATTGGTAAACATGCTTTTTCCTTTCTTTCTTAATTTTGAATTGCATTTGGTCGTTTGGTGGCATTGTGGTTGTTCTTTTGGATCTCTATCGAGCAGAATGGAATCAAGTTCTGTTTATGATTTGGCGTACACTGCAAGAGTCTTCATGGGATCGAACTGGAGCTACTTAAAAATTATTGGATTGAATAGGAGGAAATTGAGAAATTGGGTGTAACTCGACGTGTTCATGCGCCATGACTGGCTGAAATTGTTGGTGGTGTTGCCCAATGATGTGTTCTCACACGGGTCCTGAGATGTAGTTTCTGTGCGTGTGACCCACGTGTTCAAGTCTTGGTTGAGGGAACTTGGAATCTTATGGTCGATTGAAATAATTGAAAGGGAATCTTGGTATTCAACTAGGTGCTTGCATCTGAGTAGTCCCCTTCTACATGCTTTGTTTGAAGAGTTGATCATGTTTGCACCGTTTGCTATTTGTAAGATGGTTTCTTGGTGTCATCATTCTACTTGTAACTGATTGCTTGTGTTGGAAAGCAGTTGCAGATACTGTTGAGGATTAGGTTCAATATTTGGATACTAGAGTTTGCTGAATGCTGATTGGATTTCTAATAAATACAGAGAGGATTAAAAGTGTTGAAATACCTAATGGATCTGATTTTCTTCTGGTTAATATTGTGGGACATACACATTGGACCTTCTTGGATATTTTCTGCCTGTGCTTCTTGATTGGCTTCTGACTGAGCATGAGTGATTTTTCCTCAAGTAAAATGGAAGCTAACGGAGGAATATTTATTGTGTTATGCTGCACTGAAAGGTTCAGCATCTACTGAGATTTTGATGGAACATTTTGCTGGTTCTAATAGACATGTTTATATTGGTCCACATATTTTATTCTATATCATGCTGATTTTAACTGAAAGAAATTTTCTTTCAAAAAATAAGGAAAATTTCCTTTTGTTATCATATCATCGTGGAATGTGACATAAATGATTATTTTTTAATTTGTACAAGATTTTACCTTGATAGAATCACCTATTGTTGAGTTTTTAGCATGTGTCACTTACTATCATAGTTTTTGTACTGTTTGTTATTACTTGACTCCCTTCTTTCTACAATACTGTTCCTAGGCTAGATGCTCTGAGTATGCAGTAAGCCCAAATTCATTCTGTGCTTTCATTGAGTAATTCTGCAGGTGAAAGTTAAAACTTGGCTTGATGGCAAGAAGGGTAATACTTTTGGTGGCTTAAGTGCGAGATTTGGTGCTCTGTTGCCTTCAGATGCCAGAAAAAGTCAGCAACTTACTGCTGTTGTGCCTGATCCTGCAAACGGTTGCTCAAATTCCTCTGTGAAGGTGTTGTGCAGTTATCAGCTAAAAACACTTTCCCCCCCTAGATAAAGCAGTTTCATTCCTTTTAGTTTTCCTGGGGCAAAGATCTTACTGGCAAAACTTTCTGCAGCTATCTGGATTGATTGCCTTGTCAATGCGTGGTGAATGTGATTTTACTGCAAAAGCAGAAATTGCACAAGCTAGTGGGGCTGCTGCCATTTTGGTGATTAACAGTGAAGAAGGTCATATTCACTCTCCTAACGATCAACGGATACATATTTATTCATTTTATATTTGTTCTCTCTATTATTGGTATAATAACAGGTTGTAGATATACATGTAATGCGTGCGTGCGTGGGTGTGTGTGTATAGGAACATATATCCTGATATCTTTTTGATAGTCTTATAGCTTCTGATTTGCTCCGTCTTTTCTTTGCGTTGGTAGATGTATTTGAGATGGTTTGCCCTAAGAATGACTCTCGTCTCAATATATCAATTCCTGTTGCTATGGTTGCAAAGTCAACAGGAGATTCTCTCAAGTCTATGGCAGGTTCAGGAAAAGGTGAGGTCTTGTTTTTGTTTTTGTTGTCCATATTTTTATCCACTTATGTACTACTTTGTCCTATGTGATTTGAGAAAAAAAGGATATCCTTATATTCCCTTTTCCCATGCTGGAAGCATTACGATTGGTGTGGAAGGAAATTGGCGATAACTGTGTAACTTGGACACAATATCTCGAGTTAGCAGCTTGAGTTTGTTATCATTTATGTCGTGTTATTCGTACTTACCTTATTATTTAGAAAAATCGCTTTTCAAGGAAGAAGATATTGTTCGAACAATTGTAAGTATATGCTATTATTAGTCCTTCAGAATCAGATTATATTCTAACCTACTCTGAATTTCCAGACCCTGAACATGTGCATCATTTGATATAAATTTGTCATGATTTGATTTTTGGATATTTACTTGCACATATTCTGGTGAGTACCTTGACTACCGATGTGTTTAAAATGTAAGTAATTCACTTTGGGATTCATAATTCTTAAATATTGCCTCTGCAAATAAGCTGGCAAGACATTAAAAATACAGGGGTATGGCATTTTTCATCGCCATTGATCAGCATTTCCTAATCCTCTTGCTTAGCCATCAAAATATGTCCTTGTTCTGGATAATTCTGCTTTAGTTGGACAATGCAGATGTGTTAGTCGTATTTTCTATGTCCATGCAGTGGAAATACTGCTGTATTCACCAGATCGTCCAGTTGTTGATGGAGGAGTTGCCTTTCTGTGGTTGATGGCTGTTGGAACGGTTATCTGTGCTTCCCTCTGGTCAGATATGACAAAAACTGAACAGACAGATGGACGCTACAATGAACTTTCCCCAAAGGTTTATTTTACCCTCATTTTTATGACTGTCACTCCATTTGGATTTTCCCACTGTCATGTCCAATCATTGCACTCCCCTCCTCATGAAAAACTTTACCATGACCAAAAGGAGTTTACTGCTAATCTGCTCAAAAGCATTTTCATTACAAAATCTCATCAGTGTAGAAATGTGGTCTTCATTACTCTGTCTAAGAATGTTCCATTCAATGCTCATGATGCATTTCATAGTATTTGCTGATGTCCTATCTGATTTGTCCATATGAAAAAATTATATTTTGGTCGAAGTATAGCATGCCTTGGACCTCCCTTTGGTAAGCTAAGAATACGGGCATTTGATGATTATTTGGCCCAAGTCATTGCAAATAGTGGGCACTAAGAAGTTAGCTTAATTTGGAAGTGAACAGGGATCACTGTACTGTTCCATCCCCCCCCGGAAACTGATTGACTGTATTCCCTCTGAGAATGTAGTTGACATTTCAGGATGCTTTGCTATCGACATGTTAGTGTTTTTGATGAATCCTATGACACAAATAGTTTCCTCCAATTTTCCTTTCTTGAGGAATTTGGAAAGCCCTTATTTACTTTCTTTGATGTTTGTAAACACTGAGGCAGAAACTAATAGAGAACACCATTATAAATTTTTCTTTTAAAGCTTCTTGTTACAGAATCTCTGGAAAATTGTTTACTGATGATTCTTCTAGTATTAATTATTATATGCACTGCAACATATTTCTGATGGCCAATATGTATACATTGTATGGTGTTAAATCATGAAGCATAAATTGTGGAGACTTTTGTTTCCATGAACATGGCCAGATTCTTCACTTTGCTTTCACAGAAATTTCTCTTTTGCTAGTTTGCGGTGTTAAGCTTTTTTAGTAGATTTGTTTTGTAAATCTTCTATTTTGCTTCACATGGGTTGAAGTTTTAGGCTTAAATGTCTTCTACATTGATGAATAGGTGTCTTCTCCTGGTGGAACTTCTAAAGATGATTCTGAGAAGGAAGTCTTGGATATAAGCGTGATGGGTGCTATCTTTTTTGTCATTTCAGCCTCGCTTTTTCTCGTGCTACTCTATTTCTTCATGTCATCTTGGGTCTTTTGGGTGCTGATAGTTCTTTTTTGCATTGGTGGCGTTGAGGTAACGTGCTTCTTCCATTTTTCCTTTCTGTGAGCAGTACCCAGTTTATGGTTCAAATATTGGATGACAAGCAATTGAGCTGCACTGAGTTTATGGTTAGAAATGTTAGACAAGCAATCTTGATTGTTTCAGATGATGCAATACCTTGATAGGCAACTTAACAGCATATTCCTTTGCTAGGATCATTCTTTCTTTTTTATTTTTATATATTTGGAAGTACTAGGAAAGTACCCATTCCTATTCAACAAATAAAACTGCCTTTTTATAAATTAAATTCCTTTTTTTCTAATTTACCATTGGTTTCAAGATAGTTGTTTGCATGCTTTAGAGACAATAAAACTTCATGGAAATTTTAACTAATTGTCCTACTGAATTCACATTGCTATATGCTAATCTGAGTTAGAAAGATTTGTAGTCAAACCTTTAGGAGGATATAGCTATGCCATTTATAGTTTTTGAATTTTTCTTATCGAGTTTTTATCACTTAAATAGTAATTCGCAAATTGTCCTGTGGTATAGATTTTGCTTTAGTGGACTAGAGTAATTGAAGGAATTTACCTTATGAGAAGCAATTCTTAGAAACTCTGAACGTTATAGAACTGTTTTGGGATTTAGATTGTAAACGTAATTCTTTTATTCCTCTGAAGTTATACATGGAAAAAAATTAATTAGGTAAGATCTGAAGCAGTTGCATCGCATGATGTCTGCAATTGCTTTAGAAAAGTTGATGATCAGTGTGTTTTTGAACAACAGTGCCTGGAATTGCTTTATAACCTATTTAATAGTGCAATTATGAGTTCAATAATTATTTAGAAAATTCAATTAAATTATAACACCTTTTTTCCAAAGAAATTGCGTCCTGTGATTTTTAGGAGAATTAATTAGAAATGTTGATAAGTGGTAAGCTGTTTGGATTACTGTACCTGAGTAACTTTCGAGCATATTTCGTTATGCACGATCTCCAGTTTGTGGTGGGTAATTGTGTAAACTTTTAGTAATAATTCTATTGGATTTTATAATATTTGTTGAGATGGTCTTTTTTTTTCCCTTCTAGGGGATGCATTCTTGTATCATGACTATTATATCACGGTAATATTATAATCAACTTTTTTCGGTTGTTTTACTATTAAACTCTCTGTACATATATAGAATATCATTCTAACATGTTTTTTCTTTCCCTATTTAAAATGTTGGATTCATGCAGAAGATGCAAAAGCTGTTTACAAAACACCATTAATATACCTTTCTTTGGAGAAAGCACAGTGCTCTCCATTATTGTATTATGCCTCTGTACAGCTTTTGCTGTTATCTGGGTCATCCATCAGGCAGCATCTTATGCTTGGATTGGTCAAGACATTCTTGTGAGTTTCCCCTCTTACCACCTGATGCTCATATATAAAGATGCACATATATGAACCAATGTAACTATATATGCATATATTTTTGTACGTTCGAGTCGTAAAGCATCTGCATATCGTAATATTCTCCTTTTATATTCAGATCTGGATGTACCTACTAGGTTATTCTGTTTTCCCATTAATATATGGTTGAGTTGAGATGTATCATAATAGTAATTTACTTGTGTAATGGTTCTAAGCACAGCCCCAACTTTCATCCCCTACAATCCATCTCTACAAGCACGTGATGGGGCTTGTTTTAGTCTCAATAAATTTGTATTAATTGCCATGCTAAGAATTACAGTATAGGTGATGATAAGCTAATATACCTTGTTGAACACAATCAATGTAGCACGGGTCCCCTCTACGTGTAATATTTATTATGTGGGGGTATAATCGATGAATTATTATTTATGCCTTTTAGACTCTGGACAGTCATTCTCAGGGGTTATATTTAAGGATTAGCTTTATAGGTCTTCAGGCCTTTTTTTTTCACCATGCTGTTTCATCTTATGCAGTGGCATTGTAGGATTGAACTTTTTGTTTGACAAGACCTACCATCTTTAAGTCATGTGATATGTCCATAAATTGTCAACTCTACTTTTCTTCTAGTGTATGCTTAATTTAGTGCAAAAGATTGTCTTGATTACTTTATGTAAATTATGTCATAGTTAAGAGTCAGCCACCTGAGACTAGAAAATAGTAGAAAGAATAACTCAATACTATTTCTTCAAAGCATGATTCATACTGTTTCTTCAGACTTTTGAATGGATGGTATTTGAATTCAAATAGATTGAGTTATGGTTCTTTCCATGGTTAGAGAGACAGTACTGGTGGTAATGCTTGTACCTTAACGGAGCCTTTTTCATCATTTACTATTGTTGTGATGTGATTGACAGGGGATCTGCATGATGATATCAGTCTTGCAGGTTGCTCGTTTGCCCAATATCAAGGTGCTTGCAATAAAATATTAACAATTTATATTGCCCAATATCATGTTTGCTGCTAGTCTTAAGAAGTTGATTCTTCATCAGGTTGCTGCTGTACTGCTGTCGTGTGCATTTCTCTACGACATCTTCTGGGTGTTCATTTCACCGTACTTCTTCAAAGACAGTGTTATGGTTGCGGTGAGTTCTGCTCACATTCAACCGACTCTTTGACAGCTCTGTTTAAGTGCAATGTGTTATTACTCTTAATTTTTTATTTATAAAGCTTAAGCTGGAGGAACGCCCATCAAGTATGTGTATATTTATGTTTCAGCAACCATGTAGACTCCACTGCCTCATTCACAGGTTGGGGTTGTGGACATGCAAATGTCTAGATCTAGAACTATTTAGAAAGATACACGTTGATAAACAGAAGCAATTGCTATATTATCTTTTTACATTTTTGCCAGGGGGATATGAATAGGGTTTCTTTGCCATGTTTGCATCTGTTTCTCCAAAATGGTAAAGCTGATAGGAGTTCTTACCCAGAAAAAAGCTGATAGGAGTATGCACGTACATTATATGTGAAGCTGACAATATTCCCCTAGTTAATTATGGCATTACCAGGTAGAATGATTTGGAAATATGCAGTATACAAGTTGATCAAGTGTGTGTAAATAAATAAATAGGACTTGGGGCTTTCTAAAATTCAAAAACCAGATTCTGTACTCTGCTGTCTTATTAAATGACTTATTTTCTTTAACAGTTTAGGTCATCGGAATGTACTTGCTTACTAGATATTTAACCAAACGTTTAATGATGGGTGTGTGTTTGTGCGTGTCAACCCTTCTCAAGAAGTTTTATGTGCTATTCACTAGAAAGGTTGTTACTTCTGAAGTGAATGGGATTCGAAACTTATATATAGTCACTTACCAGCCTGTAGTTTATATATGAATTTTGACCCTCCCCTGAAATGTGTAATGTCTACAAAGGAGGAGACTTCATATTCTTGACAGATGGAAAGTTAGAGAAGCATCTCTATTTGAATAAGAACATTCAACTCATTGAGTTGGTAGCTGGGAGATGTTTCCGCATTTTTTCCCACCCTGCTTTTTTCTGTCTTTAAATTTTATCAAACAAAATAATCGTTCTATATTATCATGCTTACTTTCTCAGGTTTCTTTCTTTTGATTTTAGGTTGCTCGAGGTGACAAAAGTGGCAGAGATTCCATACCGATGCTCTTGAGAGTTCCTCGTGTCTCTGATCCTTGGGGAGGTTATGATATGATTGGCTTTGGGGATATTCTATTTCCTGGGTTGCTTGTTTGTCTTCTTCGCAGGTATAGTTAGAACATGGATTCAATTAACCCTCTCCACATGTGCATAAAGGAAACTGAAGAATAGCGAAGTAGGGATGATCTACAGAATGTGAAGGATGTAATTGAAGTATCGAGAAAAATTAATATGTTCTTGGAAGAATCTGTTTTCTACGCTGGACACGTTGGTTGTTCTTTTCCAATTCTCATCCTTTGGATGGGTTATTTCATTAATAAATATGCCAGACAGCTTAACGTGCAAAACTAGTCGGTTGGCTGATGCACTTCTATTGCTGAAGTAGGAAAAGGGCATAGTGTTCAAATGGTAAGAATTAATTATTGGCTTATCCTAGCCCTTTAAAGTTGGAAAAATGAAGCCAACAATAAGGTAAAGGGCTGGTGCCTCTGTGATAATGACTCCTGCAGCAGGAGTCCTGTTAAGTTGTAGATAACTTTTTGTTGCATTACACGAGAAGTCTGTGAATCTGTTAAGTAAGGTCCAACAGGGTTCAGAACTTCAGATTGCATGCATATTTTTTTGTTGAAACAATTCTTGATATGTCTATCCTGTTTTCAGTATCTTTTAGAATATTAAGCTACTTCCTTTTCTTTGATGTTGGTTTTTCAGATTCGACAAATCAAATAAGAAAGGTCTACTGAATGGATATTTTCTCTGGGGTGTTGTTGGATATGGATGTGGTATGAACTCTTCGGTTTCTTGTCTTATTATCCGCACTTCTATCAATGCACCATCATCCACCCCACATCACCCTTCCTCACCCCACCAGGGAATTACTTAGGATGCCTGTAGCCTTCAAATAGCACTGGCTTCTTCAGTTGCAATCTTTCAACTTCCTTTGGGTTCAACGTAGTTCCACACTATGTATTTCTTCCTTTTTGTGTTGTAGCCTTCAATTGCACTTTTCTATGTTCTGCATATATATGTATGTAGGCATCAAGTCACACCTCAAGCATGTCTTCTATGGGACACAGGCATGTTAGGTTTGACCGTCGTCGTCATTATTATTAGTGTCATCATCAACAGTAATTATCATTAATTCCTTTCTTTCAGGCCTCTTGTTTACATATGTTGGATTGTACCTGATGGATGGGCATGGTCAACCTGCACTTCTTTATCTTGTTCCATGTACATTAGGTACTCCTAATCCCTTACTACTAGTACTAAGCTAGTTAAATGCTAGAGGTGTTTGAGAATGTGATGTTATTTTTAATACTTCTTGTGAAACTCGGCACTTCATGCCGGGTCAGGCCAGATGTAACAATGTGGTGTTACTTTTCGGAATGGTAATTAGTCAAGCCCTGAAATCACCTACTGCTTTGACTGATATGCTATATAAAGTTAACGAACTTTGATGAACCATGTCGTGTGTCAGCTTTGGACCCATATGGTATTTTAGGTTTTTGTATTATCTTATTGGGGAGAACTACACCTTCTGTACATGCAAACTAGCTTGTTCCATGTGATTTTATGTCAGAATGTATGAATGTAGGTTATTTTTTCCCCAATATGTTTTGAGCTGCAAAAGTTGAAATCTTAATGGACAAAGAATAATGTGCTTACTGAGCTACTATATACTTTTGCTTGTTATCTGAATTCAGGACTATCCCTTGTTCTGGCTTTGATAAGAGGAGAACTGAGACACCTTCTGACTTATGGAAACGATTCGTCACCAGACCCGACTGGACAAGCTTGAAAGCTCCAGTGCTGGCTCTTCTCTCACCAGCACCCATTTGAAAAGAAGGCAAGTAGGTGAGAAGACTTCTTTGATTGATCTCTCTTTCGTGGTGAAGGCCTTTTTATACTCAAGTGTAAAAGAGCACACACAAGGCTCCCCCCTTTCTTGTTGCATACTAGGAATTGAGGCATCAACGGGTACAAATCTTGGTTAATATGACAAGCAGCGACACTATCATCATCTTTTTATTTATTCTTCGTCCTCTATTGCTGTAATTATAATCGTGGAATCTGGAAACCTATATGTTCACGATGCTGTAACTCTTTCATCACTGGTATAAAATTCAGTTTCAAGATTGAGAAACTCTGTTTGAAGTTTGTTTTCTCCATTTTGATTAGATATATGTTCACGTTTCTGTAAATCTTTCATCACTTGTATAAAATTCAGTTTCAAGATTGAGAGACTCTGTTTGAAGTCTGTTTTTCCCATTTTGATTAGATTGGTTTTGTATGTAATAAAGAGAAGATGATGAACATTCAAAATCTTGTCTCTCTTTAATCTCGCAATACAATCTTATGCTACTATTTACATGCATGTGGAGGAGGGGTGTTAAATTCTCAAATAAATAGGAATTTATTCCATAAATACCAATAGATATGTATATTAATATTATAACCCTTTGAAATGCTAACGGACATCCATAATATTATAATACTAATTGATTAATCTGATATTATTTCAAATATTTTATTTTCCAATCTTAATATCTCTAACAAGGCGTCATGGATTCAAGCAGCTCCTTGCCTCCATTGATTTATAGCAGATGGGCTTAGAAAATGATAGGATAAATAGTATGTATAATAAAGTGAGGTAATAAGTTTTATTGAGGAACATTGAATTTGTGAACTTTTTTTATCATATATCGAGAGTGAAACAATTACATCAAACTTCCTTTCTCAAAGATAAAGAGAGGAACAAAGAAGTCCGTAAATATATGCTTATGAGAATCAAAACCTACTGGATACAGAAAATTATGTAAAAAGAAATCTCAAAATTTTTCTCAAATATATCAAACTTTTTATTGGTGGCTTGAAAAACATATTATTCCAAAGTTTTTCCACCTCGACTCTTACATGATGACTTGACCTCAATAGTAGTTGCCTAAAAACCCATATGGGACGAGTCTTAGTTAAGAGACCACTGGTGTTCGAACTTTTAAATATCTCATTGAGAAAAAAGGTGAAAATAGCGTGATGAGAAGAGTGTCTATTTTTTATTCAATGATACAGTAACATAGTATCATTTAATCTCTTTGTTTCATAAGATCCTTCCGAGTAAATTTCTCTCTGACCCTTCTGAAATGGGCCACTAATTGTTGACGATCGGGGAGGCTCTCTTTGATCACATCAATCTGTTTGAAGTGTTCAGTCCAAGCATGCAACTTAGGGAAGGTTCCTGGCTCCAATATCTTCACGCCCACAACTTCTTCCATGCACCCAAACCAATGGACCAACCACCCATAAGCTAAATCCACCATCCCTACGGCTTCTCCTCCAAAGAATCTCTTGTCCCCAAGGGCTTCTCCTTCTATGATCCTCAGCAAATCACTCACTTCCTTTCCTGCCTTTTGTGTATCTTCTTCTCCATTGGCTGTGAATAAATGGAAAAATGTCTGGCCCTGTATATTTATTAAGCAAATTTTTTTGGGTGAAATATAAGGCGGAAGCCTGTTGCATTAAAACAAACCTGAATTTATTAAGCAAATTAAGTCGGAACAGTGACACGTTGGACTCTCAATGGAATAGTGAAATGCTAAAGGAAGTATTCTGGTCAATCAGCATGTATCACTACAAATAACTGTGGCCTTCTCTATTTTTTTCCCCTTATACGAGAGGTATTTGAATTTTGTTTGACTAATCACTGTTTCGAGCAGCACAAAAACAAAAATTAAAGATAAAAATTGGAATTTGACATAGAGGCAATGGTTTCAATTCAAATCGTACCTTCTCAGCTATGAAGCTCATCCAGAACCTGGCGACGGCTCTCTCATGGGTGTCTCGCGGCAGCAGTGGGCTCACCTCGGGCCATGACTCTTCTATATACTCGAGAATGACTAGGGACTCTGCGATTGGCTTTCCTCCGTGAACAAGGACAGGGATCTTCTTGTGAACGGGATTGTACTGCAACAGAAGCTGGCTCTTGCTCAAAAGGTCTTCTTCTATGTAGTCGTACTCTACACCCTTCAGCTTCAGGGCCCACACCACTCGGGCGCTGTATGGGCTTGCCCAGAAAGCATGGAGCTTCACTTCTTTGGCCATGGATTCCTTCTTGTTGTAGCCTTCCTCCTCTGAAGCTAGCCGGCTGGCGGAATAGGCAGGGCAGATGTGTTTTTGATTAGGCTGAAGCCAAATCAGAAGTCTCTTCTCCAGGATAGCAGATTAGCTGGAAGAAGACTCTGTTACATTAAATATGTCAGTGCAGCAGACAATCTGGACCTCACTAGTCAAAAGTCCCACCGATTTTTGTTGTTTCCCCAACTTAGTTTTCTCGTCCGGCTGACCTGTAATGTTTAACTAAACTTTAATTTATATCCCTTAAAAAAGAGATAATTACAGTAAAAGCTTCATATATTTATCTTTTTCAGCAATTGTATCATATAAATTTAAAAATGATCAATTCAGTCGTAGAAGATCAGTTCCATTACACATTCAGTTTAAATCATTGTTATTTTACTAATGTGAATTTCACTCCATTAAAAGTCTCATTAATGGAACAATGATGATTCGGATTAAAAGTGTACATAACTAATATTATAGACTGAATTAATAATTTTTAAACTTATAAGATTCAACTATAAAAAGTGTAAACATATAAAACTTTCAGTAACTTTTTCCCACAAAAAGTTAATTTGTTTTTAAGATTATGCCATTTTGAGTCGAGCTTTTCATCAGTTCGTTGATCTGTGCTTGAGCTCGCCTGAAGATGAGCTATATATTACACCCTACGTGTACCCACACTATACACTGATTTTATTATTTATTGAAATCGATGGGAAATTGAATATGTAAATGATAGGGACGAGATCAAGTATAAGACCAACAAACAAAAAAACAAAGTAGCCGGCGGAATTTTTTTTTTTTGGTGCCCGTACTATGCACACAAAGTTGGATGAGTTACAAACATTGGGTTGGCCTGGTGGTTCTCTCATTAGACTCCCAAATAGGTGATCCCAGGATTGCATCCCAGGTTGAGAGGGTCGACGGGAATTTTCTCAGGGATCCCGGCCCGATCGCAGATTAGTCTTGAGGTACGCTTCGGCTGGTCCGGAGATATTACGTGGCAACGGCTGAATGATAGCAATGGAATCCAAGGTAAATAAGACGAGTAAATTAACAATTTTATTTTCAAGAGGTAGGTTTATTGCTAATTGGGTTCCCAAGTAATTTTTTACCTTATTTAACTTTCTCAGAGATTAATTTTATATCAGATGGGTCCCTCGTAGTATCAATTTGATCTCTTATTGTATTAATTTGATGTCTCATGATATCAATTAGATTTCTAAGAGATCCTTGGTTAATTTTTAATGGAAATTGCTATTGGCATCTGATGTGGATGCCATATATATATATGTGAGTGGTAACTTGACCTATCCATATTTTTTTTAGATAAAATTTTATAAATAAGAAAATATTCCTAAAATTTTTTAAAATAGAAAGATATTTAAAAAAAATTGACAACAAAACTATGGAAAATTCCTAAAATTTTTAAAACTAATTCATAAAATAATAATGATTTAGAAAAATCAAAACTCATGAAAACAAAATATTAGAAAAATTATGAGGAATTTCAAATAATTTTTAAAAATCTGAAAAATTTTAAGATATTTACAAAATTAAAGGAAATTAGAGATTTACTTAAAAATTTAAAATTTTTTAAAATTTCTAAAAACATATATTTTTTTTCTAAATAATAAAAATTGAAAAAATTTCGTAAAACTTCAAAGAATTTAAAAAAAAAAATCAGAAAATACTTAAAAATTCAACAGATATTTAAAATAAAAGATGTTGAGACTAATCCCCAACCAATGTGTTTCGGACAGCTGCACTGCGAAGCATAGTTAAATGCTCCCTAGAAGCACACGGTTTATCGACTGTGCTGCACATTTTGGCCGTGCCATCTTCATTTATGTAGGATGTATCCTCTGCATTTGTTCCATTACATGGCTCCTTATATGGGGTATTAAAATTATTATCAATTTACTGACGAACTCGCACCGGAGTCTATCAGACTCGTGTCAAACCGTGCTTCAAGTTGGAATATATGTGCTTGCATAGATCGCATGCATATCCGGTTCCATAATTTAATCCATTTGGATTAGTCGAAGGAGGTTACCCTCAGTAATCTAACAAAGTTACCGGGAAATTTGATCGGCTGTTTCACATCCTCAATCGAATGAGGGCCGCTCGGCAAATTTTATTTTTTTTGCATTGTGAGGATGGATTGCTGTGTGTGCTTTCTCCGAGCAATCGGATCGCCCACTTCAGGGAGAAGTATAGTTTCTGCTTTTGAGCAAACGACTGATTTTTGTTTGACTGGCCTAGATTTCTAGTAGGGAAATTCTTTGACGATCTTACCGCGCTACGTTGTATGTAAGGATGATTTAGACACTTATTAAATCAGAGAGTTAGTTGTTTTGAGTGTAGAACCATTGCATCCTTCTTTTTGCATTCCACCAGTTTCCCTGGTGGCTAACATTGAGAATAAATCAGATTTTCAACTTCAGTGCTCTAGGAGTTCAGAGTGAAACCTTTATTTTTCACCCTGCGCGGTGAAATCAATTGTAAATGCCCTCTTTCTAGGATTTCTAGAGAGAGAGAATCCTCTCGACCCGTGAGAGCTACCAGCAAATTCTTCTGGCTTTTTCTCCCGGGGTAACTGCCCTGTAACGAACTTTTCTGAGCACGGCTCCTATGATTGCGTATCAGGTTCCATTTCTTGCTTGATTCTGATCATCCTTTCATTAATTCTGTTATGGATTCCGATCATCTGGTAAGCGATTTCATCTCTCTTTGATTTGCATCCATATTTTCTAGATTTCTTCTCTTTGATGCTAATCGTAATCGTAATTGTCAAATCTTCCTTTGTTAGTCGTCAGTTCCCAGATCCGATCCTGCAAGCTTACTCGCATCGTTGTGTCCAAGTAGAGCTGCTTGTTCGGCAATGCAAGGGCTTCAATTGGGTGATAACTCTCTTTGAATTTTATTCAAGTGATTAGTATCATCACTTTTTCTTTTGAATTGCTCTGGCAGCCGTCAGTTTCTCGCATCTGTTTTCTAGGAATTATTGCATCTTGAGTGCTGAATTGAGCTATTTGTTCTGGCGGTGCAAAGGCTCTAAGATTTGGCAAAACTTTTGTTTACCTTAGCTCTTGGCATTTGGCAATTTGTGTAGATCTGTGGTATTTGAGCGAGGAGCATAGATAACTGTGGAGGTGCCGGACACTGCTGGATTGAAGACCTTTAATTTCCTGAGGGAAGGATGGAGCAACCAGGGGTAACCATTCTTGACTCTGAGTCTTTTGCTCCTGAGTGTGAGACCGTCCTTGTAGGTTGTGTTGTTTCTGAAAAGAGAGTTAGCTAGGGGAATGTTACCGGTGTCCTTCGCTGGTCATGGAGTGAGTTTGGGAAAGTTAAGATTTCAACACTTGGTGAAAATCTCTCTTTGAATTTTCTGGTAGGGTTATGGTTAAACGAGTGCTGGATGAAGGGCCGTGGCTATAGATGGCTTTTGTTTGAACCTAAAATCCTGGAAACCTGAATAGAGGATAGATGAGATTGACCTTGATAGTTTCTGCATATGGATTCAAATGCATGGTCTTGCTCTTGATCAAATGACTGAAAAGAATGAATTGTTACTTTGTCAGCGAGTGGGTTGTGTCATAGAAGTTGAGCAGAGAGGGAGTATGAATGTATTTAAGAGTTTTTTGAGAGTTAGAATAGAAATAGGTATATCTAATCCTATAGTTAACAGTGCTTGGGCAATGAGGAAAGGTGGTGATGTGAACTAGGTAGAATTCAAGTATGAAAGGCTCTCTTCCTTTTGTTTTAAATGTAGTAGGATTGATCATACAGACAAATCTTGTAAGTATGGTGTGGACGGCCAAGAAAGCAACAGTTTTGGAGCTTGGTTGAGGGCTTCTACTGTAAAACCAAGAGAAACTACTCTGAATGAAAAACGGACACTTAGTTTAAGAAGTGGTTTTCTGCTGATAGGGTGCATAAGGTGCAGATCCATGATTATTTTGTTCAGTCTGATAAAACTAATTGTGCTCCAGTGGAAATTCAGGACCTTTCTGGTCACAATCCTAAGATTGATAAGAATGAGAAATGTGGAAGTAGGACTGATAACTCTGATGATGTGGAACAACCTCCATCTCATGGGACTGAAGCTTGTGGAGTCTCTCATGAAAAAAAGGGAGTAGATAGTGGAAATTCGAGTAAATTGCACTGGAAAAATCAAACAATGGGTGGTTGTAATGAAGACTTTGTAGGAAAAAATCAGTGCTATAATCAGAGTGCTGAGCAGAAGGGAGAACAATTTGATGGAATTCAGGACAAGAATACAGGTGTTCTATATATTGTTGAGTTGCCTTCAGATGAAGAACAAAGAGTGGAGGACAAAGCTATTGTTCCTTTTAATTTTGAAATAGCAATGAAACATCTCTCTTAAAAGGAAAGATGAAGTGACTGAGAGCAGTATCTCTAAGAGAATTAGATGTGGAGATAAACCAACAGTACCTTTAGGTTCTAGGAAGAGTGCTACAAGACAGACTAGGCAGACCAAAATAATGCTGAAAAGGAAGGGTAGTAGAAGGAGAGGTGTTAAGGTTCACAACTAGACTATTGAAGATCTTTTTGAGGTTCCTATAGTTGATACCTTCTCCGGAAAGGATGGTGGTGGTGGCTGGCCAAAACAGCCACCAGGAGCAATGATCTTTGTTAGTTGGAACTATCAGGGGCTGGGGTCAGACCTGACAGTTCGACACCTAAGGGACCTGATCAAACAATATAGGCCTGATTTTATTTTTCTAATGGAGAGAACAAATAAAACAGAAAAAACAGAGAAAATAAGGAGGTCTGTTCAAATGGAGAATAAGATAGTTATAGATCCTATAGGAATTAGTGGAGGTTTAGTTTTATTTTTCAATAATACAGAAGTAGAACTTTTAGGAAAAACCAAAAAAAATTATTGACATTAGCCTAGTTTGTGTAGAAGATAGAGAAAGCTCAGAGTTACACGGACATATGCTGACCATGACTTCTGGCAAAGACAAAGGAACTGGGGCAATCTTCAAGAGATCAGTAAAAGGATAAGAGAGCCTTGGTTATGCATTGGGGATTTCAATGATATAATTCACCAAAATGAGAAGTTCGGAGGGGAATCAAAGGATGAAAGATGTATCAGAGCTTTCAATAATTTGATTAATGACCTGAATGTGATTGATTGTGGTTTTAAAGGATCAGCTTCTACCTGGTGGAGCAAGAGGGAACTGATTGGAGGAGTTAAAGAGAGACTACATATTGTGTTCAGTTTCCTGGAAACAAAGATTCCCTAACACTATAGTGCTTCATGAATCTATCTTAGGCTATGATCATTGTCCTTTAGTTGTGAATACTCATAGGAATGAGAAAAAAAGACCCAAATATTTTCAATTTGAAAGAAGGCCAAGAATTTATTTGATGTAGGTGTGAAAATGTTTGGATGTGGTCAAAAACTTAAACGGTGGAGTTGGCAGACTTTTCCCAATAACCTCAAGAAGATTGGGGAGCTTAAGAAACAGCTTCATGCTTACTATTCAACTAAACATTTGCCAAAGAAAGATATTCTTAATACTGAGAATGAAATCAATAAGTTGTGGAGAACAGAGGAGCTATATTGGCAGCAAAGGTCTAGAGAAAAGTGGCTTCAAGCAGGAGACAAAAATACTTCTTTCTTCCATCAAACAACTCTATCGAGAAAGGATAAAAATAGAGTGGTTACGACTATAATGGGCATTGGGTGGAGAATAAGGAAGATATCATGCATTCTAATAATGTGGAAGAGGCTCTTTCTGTTATAAGTCCTAGGATCACAGAGGAAATTAGATTGTCTTTAGATAGAAGTGTTCAGTCAGATGAGGTGTCAAGAGCTGTCTTTCAGCTTGGGACAAATAAGACTCCATGTCCTGATGGTTTCAATGGTTTCTTTTTTCATACCTATTGGGAAATTGTAGGTCCAGAGGTGACAGCAGCTGTTCTTCACTTCTTCTCTTCAAGTTTGATGCCCAGCTCTCTTAACTGCATTGATCTTGTTTTAATTCCAAAGGTTATTGGACCTGAGGATCCCTCCCAATATAGACATATTAGTTTGTGTAACTTCCTTTATAAAATTGTTTCTAAAATCTTGGTCAATAGATTGAAATCTATCCTTCCTAGTATAATATCTAAGGAGCAAAGTGCCTCTGCTACTGGGAGAGTAATCCAAGATAATATAGCTGTGGCCCATGAGGTTTTCCACTTCTTAAAGAGAGAAAAGAGAGGAAAAAAAGAGTGGTGTGTAGTGAAAACTGACATGAAGAAGGCCTATGATAGAGTTAATTTGGATTTCTTGAAGAAACTACTCACAAGGATGGGTCTTTGTGATAGGTTGGTTTTGTGGATAATGTGTTGTGTCAGAAGTGTCTCTTACAGACTCGTGCTGAATGGCAAGAAGACTGAAGGTTTTAGACCACGGAGAGGCTTAAGACAAGGGGACCCTCTTTCCCCTTACTTGTTCATTTTTGTCTCTAAACTTCTTTCCCTGATGATCAAGGATGCAGTTCATAAGAAAGAATTAAAGGGCCTGAGGATGAATAAGAGTTGTCCCCTGCTTTCCCACTTATTCTTTGCAGATGATGCCGTCTTTTTCATTGAAGCCACTACCAGTAATGTGTTGAAATTGAAGCATGTCTTGCAGATCTATTGTGCCGCTACAGGTCAGGTTGTAAATTATCAGAAATCTTCCATTTTATGCAGCAATGATACTGCAGAATGTACAAAAAATCAAGTGGGGCAGATCCTTGGTTTGCAAACCAGTGCGAGGCCAAGAAGATGCCTAGGCATTCTAGTGGAGTGGGGAAGATCTATGTCAGTGGCTCTAAGGTTTTCACATTATAAAATTTCCAGAAAGTTGAAGGGATTGAAGCAAAAGTTATTGTCATTTGTTGGAAGAGAGACACTAATTAAATTGGTCATTGCTGCAATTCCCACTCATTTCATGAGTTGTTTTAGACTACCTAAAAAGTGGTGTGAAGAAATTAATTCGATGGTGGTTCAGTTTTGGTGGGGGCAAAAAGAAGAAGAAAGGAAGTTACACTGGAACAAATCTGGTAAATTGACAGATTCTAAAAGGGATGGAGGACTGGGTTTTAGAGGTATGCAAGATTTTAATTTGGCATTACTTTCTAAGATGGCATGGAGGCTTCTGTAGGAACCAAATGCTTTGTGGGCTAGGGTCTTGAAGGGGCTTTCACTAACTTCTTAGAGGCAAAGAGAGGAGCTTGCCCCTCTTAGTTGTGGAACAGCATTCTGGAAGGTCATGAGAGTTTTTAATCAAGGCTTACTTTGGCAAGTAGGTGATGGTGGCAAAATCAAAGTTTGGCAGGACCAGTGGATACCTACTTCATCTGATGATAGACTGTATCTATCAAGCTCTAATTGGACTGACATGAACTTAAGAGTGTGCAGTCTTATTGATAAGCCTTTCAAAACATGGAATTTATCTCTTTTGCAAGGCCTTATATCTGATGAAGATAAGGTCATTGGGGCAATCCCTTTGCCTACTGGTCATAGAGAGGATAGGCTTATCTGGCCCTTTGAAAAGAATGGAAAGCTCTCTGTCAGATCATCTTATAGTTTCATAAGACAGCATAAACCAACTGATATGAGCAACAGAGCTTCTTCTTCTTCATCCTTGGGTAGTAAGGTCTGGAATGGCATATGGCACATTAAGTGTCCTCCTAAGATTCATGTCCTCCTAAGATTCATTTTTTTCCTGTGAAGGGCTATCTCTAATAACATTACTTTCCAAAGTAATCTAAATCGAAGGCATTTAAGCTGTGACAGCAAACGCAAGATCTATGGAGAAGAGGAGACAGTAGGACATGCCCTTCTACTCTGCCCTTGGACTTTGTATGTGTGGTATGAGATTTTGGGGCTGAAAATTAATGCAGTAGGGATGAGCACTACTGGAAAATGGTTTGAGAACTTTCTGCATATTGAGAAACTGATGAAGAAGGATATGGCGGAACTATTGATGTTGATAGCTTTCTCTTTATGGCATATTTGGAAGGAAAGATGCTCTGTAACATTCAGGAGAACTGCCCTAAGGTTTTTGATGTCATTGCTAGAATCAAAAGATCTGTGGAAGAGTATAGGTTGGCCTGTAACATTGGGCATCAAAACACGACGACTGGACAAGCCTGTGAAAAGAAATTGGATAGATGGAAGCCACCTAACAAAGGAACTATCAAGGTGAATTGTGATGGTTCTTTTGACATGCGTACAAGGGAGGCTGGTATTGGCATTATTGTGTGTGATGAAATGGGAAGCTTGTGGATGGTATGGGTTGCAGCTTCTCTGGTTTTTCTCTTGAAGGAGTTAAAGCATTGGCCATTTACGAAGGCCACAAGTTTGCTGAAAGAACAGGATGGCAGCATGTTGTTGTAGAAACTGACTCAGAGATTATTTGTAAGGAACTAATGCAGCCAGGAAGTGATCTGAGATGGCAAATTGAGCCTATTATCTGAAATATTTGGCAATGAAGAGGAAGTTTGCTCAGCTGCAGATTAGGAAGTTTGTTTGTGAGGCAAACAAGTGTGCTGATTGTGTAGCACATCGGTACAAGAAGAGGAATTACTCGAGGAATTGGGTAGAGGAAATTCCTTCCTCTTTATGTACATTTCTTAGAGAAGATGTATTAGCTAGTGGAATGATGGATAGCTTGAATTCTGATGTACTAAATGATATAGTTTGAATAAAAACCTTTTCTGTTTGATGGCTAAAAAAAAAAAATTTCAAAGAACAGACCTAGTTACTTTTCTCGACAGACTAAGTCCAGTTTTTGCAGAACATAAGAGAAAAAAAACTCTTAATGAAACACAATTCAGCTCAACACGAGGAATATCTCAAGAAACTACCGAATCTACTAGTGTTCTTTTGCAACAGCAGCACCGTCAATCTTGACGCTGCAGACAAAGATGATCAGGCCTGTGTGTGGCAGATGCAGCTAGAGACAGTTGCGGGCTTTGCCTTGGCTGATTCCAAATGATCCATTCTTCTTCACCATATCATGCAGGAGTAAATACAAAGGATTCAATCCTTTCCCTAACTTTAGCACAAGAAAGATCTTCATGTTATCAGATTCTCTCTGTTGTAAATTCTATAGATACAAATGGGGATGTTAGGTTCAGTGGGATAATAGAACGATCATCAATACCATCAAGCTTCCTTTTTTATATCAATAAAGGCATAAAGGATCTAGGCATCTTCTGGAGAGCTTCACGATTAACTGGATCAGTAGCATCGAACATTGATGCTCACTTGTTGGGACAACTAGGGATCAAATCAAGCCTCATTTACTCGTAAGGATCTTATTAATCTTTTCAGTAGTAAGAATGAATAATGTATTATTATTCACCAAAAAAAAGTTAGAATAATCAGTGTTTTTCTAGCCGAAAATCGAACTTTCCAAAATGCTGAAAATTTTAGATTGCAGACAGAGTTGCTGGAGCCAAATTTTCAAAGCGGACATGATCTTATTAGCACCTTGAATTGCCAAAACCGGAGACATGGAAGAATCAGGTGTCCATTCTGGAAGCCAGTTAGTCTTCGATATTAACACTCAAGGTTCCTCTCATTATTAATAAATTCTGCAGTATTTGCGACCGTTCCAGGTTGAAGAAAAATTCCAACCTATGAGCGAAATGCAGTTCCGATCAGCACAAGCCAGTCAATCCAAGATGTCATTTTTTCTTGCTAAGAAAGTTTCCAAGGTTGGACTTGTTCTAGTCGTTGGCCTTACTGGGAGAAAAACATCAAATCGGCAAATAAGATAATGGCGGGAATTTGACTTATAGGGTTGCACCCACATTTTCTTACTTAAATATCACAAAAAAATCTTTCAACCAGTCAAAGATGCCCTTTTTTTCTTGATAAAATAGTTTACAAGAAAAGATTTGTTGTACTCCTTGGCTTTACACGGAGAAAAACATCAAACTGGTAAATTAAAAATAAACGGTGGGACTTTTTTTTGCGTTTGACCACGCAGTATTCTCAGGCTAGTCAAAACACATATCGAGATTAATTTGCGGTTAGATCGGGATCGCTGAAAAAATTTCCGTCAACCCTCCCAACTTAAGATCGATCTTGGATCACGCACTTGGGATTTAATAAAAGAACCACTAGACCAATCACTAATTGGCAAATAAGATAATGGCGGGACTTTGACTTATAGGGTTGCACCCACATTTTCTTAATTAAATATCACAAAACAATCTTTCAACCAGTCAAAGATCCCCTTTTTTTCTTCATAAAATAGTTTACAAGAGAAGATTTGTTGTACTCCTTGGCCTTATACGGAGAAAAACATCAAACTGGCAACTTAAAAATAAACGGTGGGACTTTTTTTTGGGTTAGGTCATGCAATATTCTCATACTCGCCAAAGCACATATCAAGATTAATTTGCGGTTAGACCAGGATCGCTGAAAAAATTCCCGTCAACCCTCCCAACTTAGGATCGATCTTGGATCACCCACTTAGGGTTTAATGAAAGAAACACAAGACCAACATCAAATTGATAAAATAGTGGGACTTTTTTTTACTTATATGGTTGTAACTCATATTTTTCCTCATTATTTTTTTGATACATACATTTTTCCTCATTAAATATCTCAAAATCATCTCTCAACTAATCACCTTTCATGGAGAGGACTTGAGCTTCAGCATTGTCATAGACGACGGCTCTGCCTCCTCCTGTTATCTCTAATTCTACAAGACGACTTATCTCCGGGCGGGGAAGGCTAAAAGGAATTTGATGGCCGAAGAAGTGAAGCTCCACGGCTTCTGGGCAGGCCCCCCCACTGCCCGGGTGGTGTGGGCCCTGAAGTTGAAGGGTATAGATTATGAGTACATAGAAGAAGACCTCCAGAACAAGAGCCAGCTTCTGCTGCAGTACAACCCCGTTCACAAGAAGGTTCCCCTGCTCGTTCATGGAGGCAAGCCCATCCCGGAGTCCATTGTCATTCTCGAGTACATCGATGAGACATGGCCGGAGGTGAGCCCACTGCTGCCCCAGGATGCTCATGAGAGAGCCCTCGCCCGGTTCTGGATGAGCTTTGCCACGGACACGGTACCGTTTGAAATGAAATCATTGCTTTTATTTCAAATTCTAATTTTGGTACATTTTTTCTCTGCATCGAATCCTATTACATGGCTAAACTTGTCACATTATTTGTAAACTCGGCTCATAGTTGTTTGATGCATTAATAAAAGGATTTTACATTACTTTTTCCATCTATTAGCAAATTCACTTTTAAAATATGATGTGACACTTTTTGCTTATCTGTAAATCGTAATTGACTAAATCACCGCACTATTTATGAGATTGATTAACCTAAGAGTTTACCTCAGTGAGGAGGTGGATTTGGCAAATAACCGGTGATATATGGCACATTAATTAGCTATTGTTTTTCTGACTGTGAAGAAGAGCTTGCTCAGCATTCTTTCTTTGAGCGATCAGCTCTTCATCTGGAGAGAAGTATATTTTTCTTGTTTGACCAAACTGCTAAATTTTGTTTGACCAAGAAAAATGGGTCAGTGCAATTTCTGCCCAAGATTTGAACTTCCAGGAAAATTCTGACTAAGTTTTGACAAAAATAAGAAAAGTGGACGATCTTTCTCACGTATTCGATGTTGAATCTACCTATTAGATTGAGCTGCCTACATGATGTTGTTCTAACTTAATTGGCAATTGAATACAGGGGCGCAAAATATATTTTGATTTCTTCACAGCCAGTGGAAAGGACGATATACAGAAGGCAACAAAGGAAGTACATGATTTCCTGAGGAACATAGAAGGAGAAGCCCTTGGCGACAAGAAATTCTTTGGGGGAGAAGCAATAGGGATGGTGGATTTAGTTTATGGGTGGTTTGCCCATTGGTGTGGATGCATGGAAGAAGTTGTGGGAGCGAAGATATTGGAGCCAGGAACCTTCCCTAAGTTGCATGCTTGGACTGAACGATTCAAACAGATCGATGCGATCAAAGAGAACCTCCCTGACCATGAACAACTGGTTGATTATTACAGAATGCAGAGAGAAAGGTTTACCCTCAAAGATTTTCCCAAATAAATAGACAACCAGAGAAAGAGTCGTGTGTTTTGTTAAAATTTTCATCTTATAGCCTAAGAGTCCTAAGTTCGGTCACTTCATTTATTATGTAGGACTTATCTTCTGTATTTTTTTTCCAAACAATGGCTTGTTATATAATGTATCGAAAATGTTATCAATTTACGAATATAAATTCCTATAGAAGTTTGCAAATCCATTGTCTTATAGCGGGAATATATGTGCTTGCATAGATCGGGTATATATCAGATTTCATACTTAAATCAATATTTTTCTCAGAAGTAATGGGGATTTTATCACTACTTAAAAATGTGTACATAGGAAAAATGCTCAAGAAATATGAAACTGCATGATCGGGAACAACAAAGGGATCCTTCAAGACTCACTAGAAAAGAAGATATATGAGTATATCATATCGGATAATACACAATATAGTCATAGCTAGTTGGCCATCCACCAGGGTCTTGATCACAACCTCCTATCAATCTACATGGACCTCGGTTAAAACCAAGTTGGAATTCAAGTCATAATGTATGTAGATCTCAATCTTCTTATGTAACAAGTCTTTCAATCTCTATACAAAAGCAAAATAGAAGGGCGCCTTAAGCTGCATTCGGGTACTCGGCTTCTCCATGTAACAGAAACCTCAAGAGTGGTTCAGATCTAGATGGTGGTGGAATTGGGCTTAGATGGAGGCGGGCCTATGTGAGAGTGGAGACGTGGGCACGGATATGGATTGTGGTGGCATATTAGATAGAGGTGGCGGTGATGAAGGTGGCACATCTAGGCGTGACGAAGAAAGAGGTGCCAGATCTTGGAAGTTAGAGGGCAGAGAAATGTGAGGCGGTGGATCTGGACGATGATGATAGATTTGGATGGAGGTAGATCTAACCAAAGGTGGTCACAACACGTGTGAATAGGGAGGAGGTGAAGGTGGAGGTAGGTGGTAGAGGCAATGGTTTTGAAGCTCATCGGAATCTTCTATCCTGTTGAGGCAAGGATCAGCACACTTGAGAGGATTTTGTAGAAAGAGATAGAGGAGACACCGTCGAAGAATCGAGAAAAGAGGGAATGAGCCACCCAAGCAAAAGTCACCTGTAGGAAAATACGATCCGCCCATGTGAACCTAATCGACTTAACCCGAACCCGACTCAATTAGACAGTGTCTTCTCTCTAATAGATGCGTTACTTCGACGAAGGATCACATTCGTTGTGAAAGACCATGACTTCTCATTCTCATGTAACTACCTATAAACAAAAGAAATGATGAATGGCCAAACAGAATGTATGCATGAGATTCACGTGAGAGGAGAAGTTCAAGAGAGAACATAGAGTAAAGATCGGGTTACGTGTTGCTCCCATTCGAGATCGAGTTAGAGGGTTCTTGTGCTGTGAATTGTGATTGGTTCTCGCTCGACTACGTAGTGAGGATCCACCGCCGGTCTATTTTGTTCGTGAAGGCTACCGGTATGTGATTCGATCCCGTACAATGATTCTGAAGAATTAAAAAGGTATGCCGACTAGCCATCTCATTATTACGATAAGTATGAATATGGGTTCCTTCTATACGATATATGTATGTGTTTGAAATCCATCGTTATTGTGGTAAATTCCAACATCACCAATATAGACGGTGGAGGTAAGTGCAGCCATAGTCGAGTGAGTGGTTGTAGTTGCATGCCTAGGCTCAAGGGAAAGGGGGCCAACGCACTTGGCCGAAGTCGGCCACGTCGGCTGGAATGACCTGTACTGGAAGGAGACCTGAGAGGGTTAAGAGAGAGGGAGTGAGGAGAGAGAGTGAGGAGAGAGAGTCTGCTAAGGATATAATAATCCGTAATTCATACTTAAATCCATTTGGATTAGTCACTAGAATTTTGTTTCATAATCCATAAGAACAAAATTAGTAGATAGTATAAACGACAAACTCATCTGAGTCACTTGGCGCACTTGGCCAGTCTTGCTCGATTGTAGCGCGACCCATTGCTTAAGGGGCCTAGATATCTTAATCCTTTAACCTTTCTTGGCTGTCATACTAGCTTTTTCACCCCTCTCTTTCCTATCCAAGATTCCTTATTTACCATTTACGAAAGCATTAAAAGGTTGATGCAAGCCTCAAACCCAGACTCATTTCTTTGTAGGATCTGAAGTGACCTAAAAGGATCTATGACAAATTTGCAAAATCCTCGAAGCATGTTGGGCTATTCCCAAGACCCATAGATTGATGAGCATCCATAATTATTTATCACCCTCAAATTGGCATAACTATACGCATAAATAGAAGCTGAGAGTTGAAGAGTGTAGATGATTAAAGTTGAAACAGGAGGAGGCAGAGACAGGGATGATCTAGAAAATTTATTCAGGGGTTCAAAACTCCAGAAAGCCAGATTCTGTACTCTACTGTCTTATTAAATGGCTTATTTTCTTTAATAGTTTTAAGTCATCGGAATGTACTCGCTTACTAGATATTTAACCAAACATTTAATGATGGTGTCTGTTTGTGCGTGTCAACCCTTCTCAAGAAGTTTTATGTGCTACTCGCTGGAAAGGTTGTTACTTCTGAAGTGAATGCAATTGGAAACTTATATAGAGTCACTTAGAGATGATGTATTAGCTAGTGGAATGATGGATAGCTTGAATTCTGATGTACTAGACGACATAGTTTGAATAAAAATGTAATAATCCCGAGTTCAGAGGCTAAATTATAAAATAAGGAGGGACTAATTTAAAAAAATTTCTAGAATGGAGGACCAACTTGCAAAACTAACATTTTTTGTCTTCCTCTTCATCAGTAACGAAGAAAAATAAGGAGAAACCAGGGAGGAGGTTGCTGCAAGCTCCAGATCACGATCTCCACGAATTCAGCAGCCAACAAAGACATTTTGAATTTTTAGTATCGAAAAATAAAGGCTCATAACTGATAGTTATCTTTTGCTCTTTATTTTAAGTAGAAAAAGAAGAAGGAAAGCTAGAGTCGGGAGGTGCAACCAAAGTCAGAGCTGGATATTAGCTTCCTTCGTCGACTCAAGGACATAGCCTACAGCTTTTAGGTAAGTTGAACGACCCTTTCTCATCGTTATTTCCTAGTTGTAGTTAAATTTAGAGATAGAGAGAGAAAGCCTCAAGTTGTCATTAATGGCGGATTCTCGTAGAGGGCTTAAATGGATGAAAAATTTATATCTTTAGGTTGTTCATAATCTTAGGAAACTAGGGCATTTTATGGAATTCAATTCCGTTGAGCGATTTGAAAGATATCATGTTTTGAAATTTCGAATTATGTGATAAATTGCGATTTTGAAACACAATTTTCGGGCTTGTTTCCACACCTTTTTGCATTCCGTTTGACTCTAAACCATAGAGTACACTTCAAAGTTTCTCCAGAAACAAAAATCATTGGATTTGAACATCTGTAACTCGAGATATGAGTCCGTGAAGTCAGCCTCTTGAAATGCCGAAACTGCCCTGTTTTTCATCTTAACAAACAGCTGATTTCGACCAAGATTTTCAAACTGATCGCGTCACTTTTTGGTGATCCTTTGCTTCTAAGTTTTAGTTCGTGGTTCAGGCTTTCCAGAGACACCAAGCACTCCCGATTTGGAGGTCTGTGGACCGAGATACGAGTCCTCGAAATTGGCCTCCCGAACAACCCGATTTTTGTTCCATGATGAAAACCCGATTTTGAGCCACTTTTTCCTATCAAATCATCTGTCTTTTGAACCAGAATTTATGTCCAAATTGTAGTTCGTGATGCAAGGTTTTCATAGACACCAAGAACACTAGATTCGGTGGCTCGAGGAGGGAGAATTGACTCTTCAAAATTGGCTGGTCGTGCAGTCCAGAACTGAAATTTTCCAAACGAACTGAAATTTTAAAACGCCTGTTTGGCCTAATCTGAGCTATGATTTCAACGATTTTTGTACGGTTGAGCTCGTAATTGAATTTACTATTTTCTGTGATTTTTCTGGATTTTTCTGAATTATTTTATTTTTCTCGAATTTTTCAATAATAACAAATTTTATCGATTTTAGAAGTTATGCAGTCATTTCTGAGTCCTAAATACTTTATGGTAATAGTTTATGAAATTTTATCAATCGAAGTATGGAGCATATTATTTAGAAACCGATCTGAGGGTGGAATAGATATTTTGTCAGTTGAGGAATTCTTAGGACCGCCTAAGATGTTTCGAAATATTGTGTAGTGATGTATAGTTTCAATTATAGGCTCTTCTTCTGATTTGGATCGAGACTCTGAGCTCTTGATTACGGGATAGTTAAGGTAAGTAACTTGGGACTTACTTCTATTAATTACGAAACTATGAAATGTTGTTTTATGCATGTCATGATTATTGTTGCGAAAAATGTTATATTTAATGAAAAGAGCATGAAATATGATTTATGATTTATAAAATGAGGATCAAGTATCAAAAAAATTATTGAAGTGCAATATCATTAGAGAATGCATAAATTGTTTGATGATTGAATTATTGACTTTATGTATTATGAAAGATAAATTGTTTATGTGAAATTATATTTATTTACTGAATTATGAAAATTAGTTTGAATTTGAATGATAGTATGTTTTTGATTTGAGACTCATCTGTCTACTACGTATCGAGTATTGCAATACGTTGAACATGCTAGCTAGCGAATTATCTGGGTCGAACCGGCGACGCAACCGACAATCTGGGTCCTTACCAGCGACGATACTGGTATCTAGGTTTGTGTGACAGGACGAAGTGTCACCATAGTATCAAAGACAATGAGTAAAATATCTGAATTTAATTATTGAAATTTCTTAATATTGAAAAATCTTTAAATGAATCAAATGACTTGAAATTATTATCTGAACATATTATGGATACTCTGGAAATATTTTGAAATGTATCTTTTCCTGAAGGATTGTTTCTAACAAAGTGTTATAAATGAGATAATGTTCATGTTGATACTTGATTCGGTAGGAGTGAGAACCGGTTACTTACTGAGCATGTGGAGCTCATCCCATTTTCTCCTTACCTTTTTCAGATCCCGAATTAGAAGAAACTTAGGAGTTTAGCATCTAGCCGAGCTACTCGAGGATCAGGTGCCTAGAAGATCGTTTGTATTTATTTATAATGTTCTTCCCTTTTTCTTAGTATTGGAAACTTCCGATATTTGAATAATTTTAGGATTTTCAAGTGTGAATCTTCTCTTTAATATTAAATCCCATTATCAGTAATGTTAATTATTGATTCTCATGAAGAGAAAAATTTGAAAATGCTATGGATTAAAAGTATGTTAGTTGGATTCATTTACTATTAGACCAAGTAAAGTCTATCAGTATGGTGGTGGAACTGGGATTAGATAGAGGTGGGCCTATGTGAGAGTGGAGACGTGGGCATGGATATGGACTGTGGTGGCATATTAGATAGAGGTGGCGGTGATGAAGGTGGCACATCTAGGCGAGGGCAAAGAAGAGGTGCCAGATCTGGGAAGTTAGAGGCAGAGAAATGTGAGGAGGTAGATCTGGACGATGGTGATAGATTTGGATGGAGGTAGATCTAACCAAAGGTGGTCACAACACGCACGAATAGGGAGGAGGTGAAGGTGGAGGCGGGTGGTAGAGGCAACGGTTATGAAGCTCATCGGAGTCTTCTATCTTGTTGAGGCAAGGATCAGCACACTTGAGATGATTTTGCAGAAAGAGATAGAGGAGACACCGCCGAAGAATCAGAAAGAGAGGGAATGAGCCACCCAAGCAAAAGTCAACAATATTGAAGGTGGAGGTAAGTGCGGCCATAGTCGAGTGAGTGGTTGTAGCTGCATGCCTAGGCTTGAGGGAAAGAGGCCCAACACACTTGGTCGAAGCCGGCCACGTCAGCTGAAATGACCTGTTGCGAAAGGAAACCTGAGAGGGTTAAGAGAGAGGGAATGAGGAGAGAGTCTGCTAAGGATATAATAATTCGTAATTCATACTTAAATCCATTTGGATTAGTCACTAGGATTTTGTTTCATAATCCATAAGAACAAAATTGGCAGATAGTATTAATGACAAACTCATCTGAGTCACTTGGCGCACTTGGCCAGTCTTGCTTGATTACAACGCGACCCATTGCTGAAGGGGCCTAGATATCTTAATCCTCTAACCTTTCTTGGCTGTCATACTAGCTTTTTCACCTCTCTTCCCTCTCTAGGCTTCCATATTTACCATTTACGAAAGCATTAAAAGGTCGATGCAAGCCTCAAACCCAGACTCATTTCTTTGTAGGATCTGAAGTGACCTAAAAGGATCTATGACAAATTTGCAAAATCCTCGAAGCATGTTGGGCTATTCCCAAGACCCATAGATTGATGAGCATCCATCTGTAAATAGAAGCTAGAGTTGAAGAGTGTAGATGATTAAAGTTGAAACATGAGGAGGCAGAGACAGGGATGATCCAAAAAATTTATTCAACGGTCAAAACTCCCCAAAACCATATTCTGTACTCTACTGTCTTATTAGATGGCTTATTTTCTTTAATAGTTTTAAGTCACTGGAATGTACTCGCTTGCTAGATATTTAACCAAACATTTAATGATGGTGTCTGTTTGTGCGTGTCAACCCTTCTCAAGAAGTATTATGTGCTACTCAGTGGAAAGGTTGTTACCTCTGAAGTGAATGGGATTGGAAACTTATATAGAGTCACTTACCAACCTGTAGTTTATATATGAATTTTGACCCTCCCCTGAAATGTGTAATGTCTACAAAGGAGGAGACTTCATGTTCTTGACAGATGGAAAGTTAGAGGAGCATCTCTATTTGAATAAGAACATTCAACTCGTTGAGTTGGTAGCTGGGAAATGCTTCCACATTTTTCCCAACCTGCTTTTTTCTCAATCTTTTAAATTTTATCAAACAAAATAATCATTCTATATTATCATGCTTACTTTCTCAGGTTTCTTTCTTTTGATTTTAGACTGCTCGAGGTGACAAAAGTGGCAGAGATTCCATATCGATGCTTCTGAGAGTTCCTCGTGTCTCTGATCCTTGGGAAGGTTATGATATGATTTGCTTTGGGGATATTCTAATTCCTAGGTTGCTTGTTTGTCTTCTTCGCAGGTATAGTTAGAACATGGATTCAATTAACCCTCTCCACATGTGCATAAAGGAAACTGAAGCATAGTGAAGTAGGGATGATCTACAGAATGTGAAGGATGTAATTGACGTATTGAGAAAAATTAATATGTTCTTGGAAGAATCTATTTTCTACGCTGGACATGTTGATTGTTCATTTCAAAGACTCATACTTTGGACGGGTTATTTCATTAATAAATATGCTAGACAGCTTGTTAGTTGGACGATGTGCTTTTATTGTCGAAGTAGGAAAAGGGCATGGTGTTCAAATGGTAAGAATTAATTATTGGCTTATTTTGCCCCCTTAAAGTTCGAAAAATGAAGCAAAAATAAGGTAAAGGGCTGGTGCCTCTGTGATAATGACTCCTGCAGCAGGAGTCCTGCTAAGTTATAGATAACGTTTTGTTGCATTGCACGAGAAGTTTGTCAATCTGTTACTTAGGGACTAACAGGGTTCAGAACTTCAGATTGCATGCATATTTTTTGTTGAAACAATTCTTGATATGTCCATCCAGTTTTCAGTATCTTTTAGAATATTAAGCTAATTCCTTTCCTTTGATGTTGGGTTTTCAGATTCGACAAATCAAATAAGAAAGGTCCAATGAATGGATATTTTCTCTGGGTGGTGTTGGATATGGATATGGTATGAACTCTTCAGTTTCTTGTCTCATTATCCGCACTTCTATCAATGCACCATCGTCCACCCCACACCACCCCTCCTCACCTCACAAGGGAATTACTTACGGATGCCTATAGTCTATAAATAGCACTGGCTTCTGCAGTTGCAATCTTTCAACTTCCCTTGGGTTCAATGTAGTTCCACACTACGTATTTCTTCCTTTTTGTGTTGTAGTCTTCAATTGTACTTTTCTATATTCTGCATACATATGTATTTAGGCATCAAGTCACACCTCAAGCATGTCTTCTATGGGGCCCAAGCATGTTGATAATACCATAGAAGTAATATTTTAAATATACTTTCAGACCTTACACTTGAGTTAAGAACATGCATTCCACTTGTTATTTTTGTCGAAATAGGCTAAAATGTGATTATCTATATTCCTTAGGAGGTTAATATTGATCCTCTAAGTTTATTTGGGTGTTTGTAGGACTTCCTCAATAGAAAACATGCATATCAACAGAAATCTTGTTGAGTCAGGAATCCAATGCATCAAACCTTGCATGATTTGGAGCCAAAATGAGGAAGTCATGGCCAAACGAAGTAAACTGCGCAGAACAGACTCAGTGCACTATGGTACCCAACAGTCAACACCACGGTGAACAAAGAAGTAGCAAAGGAAAAATTGAGCTCAGTGCACCGCGGTGGGCACATCTCTACACTGCTGTCTATTGAGCCGAAATGGTGGGACCCAAGACTACTTATCCCATACTGATCAAACCAAGCTTGGAGGAGGTAAAAATGCCTTATAAATAGAGGGGTACATCCACATATAGCAATATATATATATATATATATAAATTTTTACAAAAAGGCAAGGCCACAGACAGGGTTCTTGGTAGATAAAGGTTATGAAGCTCGGGGCATCAGAACATGGTAGAAGAGCTAAGGAATCAGGCTCATCATCAGTGTTTGAGACCTCTCCTACCTTTGTCTCATTTCTCTTCATTTTGGTTTTCTAACTTTCAATTCTGAGGAACATGTATTGTGACGTAACCATGTCCGACTAGTTTTTTCATTTTCTAGGGAAGTAAGTGGATCTTAGTATTGATTTCATCCATGTATTGAATTTTTATTGCCCAGATCTGTGAAGGTGTTCTATTTTCCTTATGTTTACTATATTTCATGCATTTATTGATGTCTAGCCAACTCGATAAATTGATCTAAGGGACGGTGAGAAGACACGAGAGTGAGAATCCTGCAGCCTAAGTAAACATAGCCTAGGAATAATCATATTGAGATGTAGATTAGTCATTCTAAGAGTTAGAAAAGACATGTGAGAAGGCTCGAGAGGTAGCCATCACCCTAGGCATCCTGACAGGGTTACGAACTAGATCCTTGGTCCCTTAATTCTAACAACCTAGAGATAGAGTGGGTTAGGATCATCCTAGGGAGACATCCTAGTTATGATGAGAGTTGGATTAGGTGACTTTAGAACCCGTGGATAGGAGAAGAGGACGCAACTTGATTCGGTTAATTAAGTACAAGATGATTGAAATAGACCTAAGTGAAATTGAACCCCTAGAATCGTTTTCTTGTCGAGTCGTATAAAGCTATTTTTGTTTTGTTTAGATTATCTGCTTTTACTTCCTTTTTTGCTATTTCTGCATTCTCTCAACTATTGTATGGTTTGGCTTGGTACTTTGTGTTCTAAGTTCGTGCTCGATAGAATTTGATCCTCGTGAGAACGAAACCCGCTCACCGGGTTTACTGCTTGCAATCCGTCCTCTTGCGAGTTGATAGCGATCACATGCTAGGTTTGACCATTGTCGTTGTTATTATTAGTGTCATCATCAATAGAAATTATCATTAATTCCTTTCTTTCAGGCCTCTAGTTTACATATGTTGGATTGTACCAGATGGATGAGCACTGTCAACCTGCCCTTCTTTATCTTGTTCCATGTACATTAGCTACTCCTAATCCCTTACTACTAGTACTAAGCTAGTTAAATGCTACAACTATTTGAGAATATGATGTTATTTTTAATACTTCTTGTGAAACTCCGCATTTTATGCCAGGTCAGGCCAGATTGTAACAATGTGGTGTTACTTTTCATAATAGTAATTAGTCAAGCCTTGAAATCACCTACTGCTTTGACTAATATGCTATATAAAGTTAACGAGTTTTCCTGATTAGCATAACTTCAATCAAACATGTCACTTGTTAGCTTTGGACCCATATAGTATTTTAGGTTTTTGTATTATCTTATCAGAGAGAACTACACCTTCAGTACATGCAAACTAGCTTGATCCATGTGATTTTATGTCATAATGTATGAATGTAGATTATTTTTTCCCCAATATGTTTTGAGTTGCAAAAGTTGAAATCTTAATGGACGAAGAATAATGTGCTTACTGAGCTACTATGCACTTTTGCTTGTTATCTCAATTCAGAACTATCCCTTGTTCTGGCTTTGATAAGAGGAGAAGTGAGACACCTTCTGACTTATGCAAACGATTCGTCACCAGACTTGACTGGACAAGCTTGAAAGCTCCAATGCTGGCTCTTCTCTCACCAACACCCATTTGAAAAGAAGGCAAGTAGGTGAGAGGACTTCTTTGATTGATCTCTCTTTTGTGGTGAAGGCCTTTTATACTTGGTGTAAAAGAGAACACACAAGGCTCCCCCCTTTTTTGTTGCATATTAGGGATTGAGGCATCAACGGGTACAAATCTTTGTTAATATGGCAAGCAGTGACACTATCATCATCTTTTTATTTATTCTTCGTCCTCTATCGATATAATTATAATCATGGAATCTGGAAACCTATATGCTGACGATATTGTAACTCTTTCATCACTGGTATAAAATTCAGTTTCAAGATTGAGAAACTTTGTTTTGAAGTCTGTTTTCTCCATTTTGATTAGACTGATTCTGTATGTAATAGAGAGAAGACGATGAATATTCAAAATCTTGTTTCTCTTTAATCTCACGATACAATCTTAGGCTACTATTTATAGGCATGTGGAGGAGGGGTGTTAAATTATCAAATAAATAGGAATTTATTTTATAAATACCAATAGATATCTACATTAATAATATAATCTCTTGGAAGGCTAATGAACATCCATAATATTATAATACTAATTGATTAATTTGATATTATTTCAAATATTTTATTTTCCAGTCTTAATATCTCTAAGAAGGCGTCATGGATTCAAGCAACTCCTTGCCTCCATTGATTTATACCAGATGGGCTTAGAAAATGATAGGATAAATAGTACGCATAATAAAGTGAGACAATAATGTCCTGTTTGGTAGCCCGTAGCGGGCCATTCATTTCCTGCCCGATTACATATGGGATACCAATTACACGGTTTGGTTGCAATTTGTGTTCATAATGGGCTATTTGAATTCGGGCCCAATTCTAGCCCATTTGGAGTAATTGTAAATCTTAATATATGTAATTCTCATTACGAGCCAGTGCATTATGGTTTATAATGGATTTTATTATCTGAATTGTTATTGTTGTCTTCAAAATTTTAAAATTATAAGATTAGCCTAAAAAAAGAAGGATTATTCATGAGTGTTATCTTGATTGAGATATCGGAGACGACAAAAGTATTAGTGATAATATTGGCTACATTTATGATAGCATTAAAGGTGAAAAGTGGCACCACTCTCCACCCAAGTTACAAAAATAGCACCAAGTTACAACTAGTTGGAGAGATAGGACCAAGTTATAGTAATTGTCATGTTCACCCCTCTATTTGTCCTCTCTCTTTTCCCTCTTCTATTTTCCCTCTAAAAAGTTTCCCTCCCTCTCTCCTTCCCTCACTCCCAGCACAGAGCACAGAACCGAGCCACACTAAACTCTTTCCCAGCTCCGAGCCAACCCGTACTGAACTGCCCGAGCCAACCCCGAGTGTCGACAAGCTACTCGAGCCAACCCCGAGCTGTCGACAAGCTACCCGAGCCAACCTCGAGCTGCCGAGCGAACCTGTCGAGCTGTCCGAGCGAGTTGCTGCTCCTCCCTCCCCTCGGTGCCGAGCCAACCTATAGTCAATGTATTTCAATGTTTCTAACAAAATCTGACTAATGCATTGTTCTTCGGGACCTATTTCTACCTTATCGGGACTTATTTAACTGACAAAGAAAATAGTTTGTCATGAAATCTGGCTAACGCATTGTTCTTCGGGACCTACTTTCCTCTTATTGGGACCTATTTCTATCTTATCGGGACCTATTTAACTAAAAAGGAAAATAGGGTTTGTCGTGAAATCTGAGTAGGGCATTGCTCATTGGGACCTATTTTCCTCTTATCGGGACTTACTTTCCTCTTATTGAGACCTATTTAACTAGGAAGAAAAATAAAGCTTGTCACAAAATCTGACTAAGACATTATTCTTCGGGACCTATTTTTCCCTTATCATGGCATATTTCTACATTATTGGATCTATTTAACTGAGAAGAAAAATAGAATTTGTCATGAAATCTGACTAAGACATTGTTTTTCAGGACCTATTTTCCTCTTATCGGGGCCTATTTCTACCTTATTGGGAAAATAAAATTTTTCATGAAATCTAAGACATTATTCTTCGGGACCTGTTTTTCTCTTATTGAGACCTATTTCTACCATATCGGGACTTATTTAACTGAGAAGGAAAATAGAGCTTGTCATTTAATCTGATTAAGCCATTGGTCTTAATGACCCATTTATCTCTTCGTAACATCATTAAGTATGATAAATTTCCCAAAAAAATACATTAATATCCCAACAAATACATAAATATAATCCCAACAAAGTACATTAATATCCTAACAATTACAAAACTACATTAATTATGATGATCTGAGTCAGTAAATGGACTGAGACAAATAGGAGCCTCGAGGCTTGAGGCAGTAGATCGGAGGCTTGGGTCACCAGATCGAGGCCTCAGGGTAGCAGATCGACGGTTTCAGGGAGCAGATTGAGTCCTCGGGGTAGCAGCTCGGCTCAGAGGCTCGGCTCGAGCGCTCGGGCTTTGGTGCTTGGTTCAGGGGCTCCAGCAGTAGCTCGGGGGGGAGCTCGAGCTCGAGCTCGAGGGGCCCTGGGTAGTAGCTTGGGGGCGGGCTCATGGGAGGGCTCAGGCTAGGGCTCGGGGGCTCCAGCAGTAGCTCGGGGGGGAGCTTGAGCTCGAGGGGCTCCGGGTAGTAGCTTGGGGGCGGGCTTCGGGGAGGGTTCGGGTGCTAGGCTCGGCTACTTAGGGGAGGGCTCGGCTGCTTAGGGGAAGGCTCAGGTCGTCTGCCTTGGGGGCTCAGCTACTGGGTGGGCTCAGCTATTCGTGGGCTCAGGCTCGGGTGCTCGAGGGAGGGCTCGAGCTCCGAATCTGGTTGCTTGGAAGAGAGAAGGAAGAGAAGGAAGAAAGAGAAGGAAGAAAGAGAACGAAGATGAATGGCATACAAAGTGCAAGAATGGAGGAGGGCGGGAGGAGGAAGGGGAAATTAAGGTTAAGGGGTGTGGAGGGTATTGTGGGGTTTTTGAAAAAAGTTTTTAAAATTGGTGCTACTTTTACAATCATTTATAAATTGTTGCTACTTTTACAACTTCTTCCCCAAATAGTGCTACTTTAATTTTCCTCTCTTTATGATACTTATCAAATTTTATAATTTATTTTAGTAAATACATATCAAATATTCTTACATTCGTCAACTTTACAATTATTAATTTTTGTTAATTTTAGACCATCTCAGTTGTTTTATAAAATATGTCTATTTTAAAATTTTACATTATTTTAAATTTTATCATAATGAGATTTGTTATTTATTAGTTTTTAATTTAACTAAATTCTAGTTGTTAACTTATATACATCCAAGGGTATTTATATAAGTTAGGTTGCATTCCTTATGAATTCTATATCCTATTCATGAATACCAAGTTGTGGATTATTAATTCCCAATAAATACAATTACATATTACCTAATAATATAAAAGATATTCCTAACATATTACATTTCCTATTAATTCTTTTCCTTACAAATTACGATTCATGATTAATTACATTTATCACTACTAAACACACCGTAAGTTCTATCGACAAAATCATGAGCTTTTTATCTTACATCGAGAGTGAAACAATTACATCAAACTTCCTTTCTCAAAGACAAATAGAGGAACAAAGAAGTATGTAAAAACACGCTTACAAGAATCAAAACCTATTGGATATAGAAAATCATGTAAAAACAAATTCCAAAATTTTTCTCAAATATATCTAACTTTTTATTGGCGACTCAAAAAACATTATTTCAAAGTTTTTCCACCTCAACTTTTACATGATGACCTGACCAGCATAGTAGTTGCCTAGAAACCCATATGGGAAGAGTCTTAGTCAAGAGACCAATGATGTCTGAACTTTAACTATCTCATTGAGAAAAACATTAAAATAGCATGGCAAGAAGAAAATCTTTTTTTTTTTCACGATATAGTAACACAGTATCGTCTAATCTCTTCGTTTCAGAGATCCTCACGAGTAAACCTCTCCTTGAGCCATTTGAAATGGGCCACTGCTTGTTGACGATCGGGGACGTTCTCTTTGATCACATCAATCCATTTGAAGTGTTTAGTCCAAGCATGCAACTTCGGGAAGGCTCCTGGCTCTAGTATCTTCATGCCCACAACTTCTTCCACGCACCCAAACCAATGGGCCAGCCACCCATAAGCTAAATCCACCATCCTTATGGCTTCTCCTCCAAAGAATCTCTTGTCCCCAAGGGCTTCTTCTTCTATGATCCTAAGCAAATCACTCACTTCCTTTCCTGCCTTTTGTGCACGTTCTTCTCCACTGGCTGTGAATAAATGGAAAAATGTCTGGCCCTATGTATTTGTTAAGGAAATTTTTTCGGGTAAAATACAAGGGTGGAAGCCTATTGCATTAAAACAAAATTAAGTAATATACCTATAGATCGAACACAATTAATAATCTCAATGGCCACAAATTACAGAATGAATAATGCAAATAAAATATTTTTTCAATTTCTTTCCTTGGGCACGAAAAATGTGCTAGAAAGGCTATACCTTTTGAATTGAAGAATAACAGTATAGAAGAATACAAAAATATAAAATAATTGACTAAAACAAAAACTTTACTGATCGTCAAGACCTGGAACAGTCACAATTTTCTTAAGATTTATTTGTCCCCTCTAGTCGTGCTGAGGAAGCATGGACTTTTGTCTCCCAAGATACAACGATTGCTGAGCTCGAAGCTGTACGAAACCGGAAGCTGGAGGGCGAACTAAACCAAAGAAAGCTGGAAAACCGCCAAGAAAACGATGCTATGCAGAGAGAAGAGAGTGCTCGAGAGCTGTGGTGTGCTAGAACCTATGGACTAGTATGCTATTTATAGTGTAGGAGGATGGCTGGTAACTTAATAGTAGAGTACTGGAAAATTGAATGTTTGAACTGGCCATAAATGCATCGAACCAACAATTAAAAGAGCTAAACCGGACATTAAGTGCCCTTCATTACACTGAACCAACAATTAAAATGGTCGAACTGGACATTCAGTGCCCTTATTAAGGCCTACTCTTAACGCTATGCCTTAATACACCCTTAATTCAGCTGATTAATACCCTTAAACCGCTTGGAATCCGAAGAAACATCCTAGGTTGGTTTATTGAAGGAAAATAAAAAATTACCAAAAATGGTAAAATTCGGCAATTGCACCCCTTGCGTAGGTCAGGGGCCTTTGGGTAAGTCATATCATATAGCTATAGAGATTGCTCACCATAGCAACACTCCATGCTTATAAACCTTTAAAATTGCCTTCCTTTATCAATGTGCGATTGAGTTTACACCAACCCACCATAGGCACTTGTGGGCTCTTCATGGGCCTTTCTTAATCCAACCCACACAAATTACGTCTATGAACTTAAGCTCAAACAAAATTCCCTTCAATTCAAGAGCATAATTTCACATTCACATCAAAGTTAGTTTTCCAACAATCCCCCACATGAATGAAAATTATTTTATTTTCACTTTGTGGTGGTTTTAAACTAGTGAATCTTGCATAGGATAGGTAGGTGTAACCCTTCTAACCTTCCCTGTAAAGGTACACTTATTTTACTGGCTGTCCAGTATACTCAAAGATGAATCTCGACTAAAGACATGTAGGTAATTAGAAGAGCAAAACAGTGGGGTCGCGGCACCAATGGAGACAGTGAAAAGGGGTCGCGGCACAGGACTGCGGCCCCGGACAGTTCAACAGCGAACTCCAGAGATTTATTACTGAATCAAAATCAGTCAAACTCTAGGTAAGCCGATGCCGATGTCTCGAGCCTCGAGCCGTCTTGAAGTGCTTCCCGTCTTTCCTCTTGATCATCTGCTTCTCTTGATCTTCGAGGTTGCAAAAGAATTCTGGAACTGGTTGTTGGATGGATCCAATTCTCCAAAACTTGCTTGCTGGTCTATTTGTAAAGATTGGAGAATATTTGAAAATATCTTTACAATATATTATAACCTTCTTCAAATCTTGTAAGATTCTCTCTTTCCCGGCTGAGTTGAATCGAAATCTTCTTGTCCCCCAAATATTTCTGATTCTGCCCAAAAATATTCTGTGCAATATTTGGGGTTGACTGATGTTGATTTAGCAATAAATCTCCGGAGTTCGCTGTTGAGTTGTCTAGGACCGCGGTCCTGTGCCGCGGTCCTCTTTACTGTCTCCATTGGTGCTGCGATCTTAGGCCGCGATCCCACCGTTCTGCTTTTCTGATCAACTTCACGTCTTTAGTCGGGATCCACTTTCGAGGCTCGGTTAATCTTCCAATATGTATTTGCATCACAAAATGCCTCAAAAGTATCAACATTCTTAAAATAAACCCAACTTTTAACACTTGTTCAATTCCAACTCCACTATATTCAACAAGGAAAGATTGCATAATCAAGCACATAAACCAAGTCAAACTCGATTATCTTGTTCAAATCTAGGCTCGAAAAGCATACAAATAATTAATCTTTTACACACTTAACACACCCCTAAACCTAGATTCTTACTCGTCCTCGAGTAAGACACTTCCCAATCAATGCACATAAGCAAGCAAGACACAGGAATTTCTCCACTCAATTGGAAAGAGATAGCCCCTTAGAGCTCTCATGAATGGCTCTTTATTTTCTACTCGATCTTCAATTCAATTACTCCTTATTTTTGATGTCACAATTTTCACAAAAATCAGTCTTAGCCCGTGCTGTGTTAGTGCAAACACTCTTACTAAAGTTCAAGAACCCAATTTGAAACTTGGTTGGTCAAGCACATAATCAAGAGACTTAAACAATCACAAAGACATTGCCTTTGACAATTCCGCTCTTTTCTTTCTCACTCTTTTTCTTTCTTTGGTGGTGCATGACTCTGGGTGTCATGTCCATAATCTAGGCCCGTGTAGCGAGGAATCGACCAATGGCTCCCGTCCTAGTTGTCCAAGGTATTAGGTTTTAAGATACCCCTACAGATCTATCCTCGAGCTTCAACTAATGGACTATCCACCACGAGCACATGTCGGGTCTTATTGCGTATGCTTTCGCACTAAATGCTGCTCAAGCCTGTACAGTGGTGCTCAGAGCCTTGGCACATCTTTCCTTTAAGCTCACATATACAATTCTATAGGATTTTTCTTTGCTAGCTCATGCATAATATTTCTCTTTTTTTTTTTCTATATATTTTTTTCCTTTATTTGCCTTTGGTAGGATATCTAAGTTCTTGTCATTGCCTACTCTCATGTGAGCCCTACAACCAAGCAACATCAAGGGAAATTTTAAGCTATCCCTAAAATAAGAATGTCGTGAAAAGAATGGGGTTTAGACATGATATAATTTTTTCAAAAAACATCCTAAAGCAAGTTGCAATCTCTAATCCAATCGAGTTTCAAATTTCCAAGCCACTGATTATCATCATAGAACAAGGGCTAACCAATTCTTTATGAGTGGATTCATTCCATGATGTCATTCATCCAACAAAATGCCAGTCTATCTGAAACCTAGGGAAACTATCCACCTACCAAAATGCATGGAAATTAAACTATGTAAATAAAAGTCAGCAATCAGCAATTCAACAATTCAGCCCAATTCACATATGCAATCAGCAAACTAATTCAAAACAAATTACCACCTAGCTCAACAAGCTCCCCCCAAACCTAAACTTGACATTGTCCTAATGGAAAGAAAGAGTAAATAAAGGAGAGAACTTGCCCCCTTTTTATTTATTTATTTATTTATTGCTACTCTTCTCCTTCCTCATCATGTGCTCCATGAGCATCGTCGTCTTCTACAGAGGAAACAAGGAGATTGAGTCACGAAGCCCAAATTTCTCTTTAAACAAATTAGTTTTTTTTAAGGTAGGGCCGCGGTCCAAAGTAAGCAGCATTATGTGATGTGGGACTGTCGCTTAGTGCCGCGGTCCCAAGTGGCCTGTAATAGAGAGACCGTGTCCTGTGCCACGATCCTTCGTGTTCTGTGCCGCGATCCTCCTAGAATTGCCAAGCAGAGCTTCCTAAAAAAATTAAACGAAAAATTAAAAATATGCATGTGAGCTAGAAAAAAAATAAAAAAATCAACTCAAAATCAAAGCAATGGACTCTTGGCTTGGGTTGCCTCCCAAGAAGCGCCGTGTTTTAAGTCCCGGCCCGACTTTTGGTCACATCATCATCCTTGTCCCTGAGTTGAGGACCCTTCCTAGTTGATAGGGTTCCCTTCATATGCCTTCAAATGTTGTCCCTTCACCTTGAACTCCTCTCTTGTCTTTTGATTCATCAATTTGACCGACTCACAAGGGAAGACTCGTACAACTTGGAATGGGCCCAAAAAGCTTCTAATTCCCTTTACCGAAGTTGGAGGTGGTAACTTCTCAATTGTCTCTATCTTGGCCCGGTCCACCTGCATGCCTTTCTTGGACACCTTATGACCTAAAACTATACCTTCTTGTACCATGAAGTGGCACTTCTCCCAATTCAAGATAAGGTTAGTTTCTTCACATCTCTTCAAAACAATGGTGAGGTTAGCCAAGCGTTCATTAAATGAATTACCAAATATCGAAAAATCATCCATAAAGACCTCAATACACTTTTCAATAAGATCAGAAAATATAGCCATCATGCATCTTTGAAAAGTGGCGGGTGCATTACATAAGGCCAAAGGCATTCTTTTAAAAGAAAAGGTACCATATGGGCAAGTGAAAGTCGTCTTTTCTTGATCCTCGGGACAATCGCAATTTGATTATAACCGGAATATCCATCCAAAAAACAAAAGTACTCCTTACCGGCAAGACAATCTAACATTTGATCTATGAAGGAAAGTGGAAAGTGATCTTTTCGAGTAGCCTTGTTGAGCTTCTGGTAATCCATGCATACTCTCCATCTGGTCACCGCTCGAGTAGGTATCGGCTTATTCCTCTCATCAGTGACGACCGTCATTCCTCCTTTCTTTGGCACACATTGCACGGGACTTACCCATTGGCTATCGGAGATTGGAAAGACTATACCCGCATCTAGCCACTTGATGATCTCTTTTTTTACGACTTCCTTCATGACCGGATTCAACCTCCTTTGTCCTTCAATCGATTTCTTGTGATTTTCCTCCAAGAGAATTTTATGCATGCAAAGTGAAGGACTAATGCCACGGATGTCGGCTACAGTCCAACCTATGGCTCTCTTATGCTCTCTAAGAACCCGAAGGAGTTTCTCTTCCTGTAAAGAGGTTAGATCCGAAGCAATAATAATGGGAAGGGTAAAGGAAGGGCCCAAGAAAGCGTACTTAAGATGATCGGGAAGTGGCTTTAATTCCAATTTGGGAGATTCTTCAATTGAAGGCTTTAATGTTCGTAGTGAAGTCTCTAGATGCTCGAAGTGGCTGAGCTCCTTTGGTAGGTATGGGCATGAGTCTAACGCATTCACCACCTTCATGAATTCTTCATCCTCTCGTGACGGTCCTCCAAGTAAGGCCGCTTCTAAAGCATCCACGGGATGATTCTCCTCAAAAGTATCCTTAGCAACCCTATTTAACACATCCATTGAAAAACATTCAGTAGACTCACTAGGGTACTTCATAGACTTATAAACATTAAAGGTTACTTCCTCATCATTGACTCTCATGGTGAGCTCGCCCTTTTGCACATCGATTAAAGCACAACCTGTGGCAAGAAAGGTCTCCCAAGAATGATCGGGATCTCCCGATCCTCATCAAAATCAAGAACCACAAAATCAACAGGAAATATAAACTTATCCACTTTAACTAATACATCTTCAATAATGCCACGAGGATATGCTAAAGATCTATTGGCTAGTTGAACTGTAACTGATGTCGGCTTCACTTCTCCTAAACCTAGTTCATGATAAACTAAATAGGGCATAAGATTCATACTAGCACCAAGATCACAAAAAGCTCTACCTTCAAACTTGTCACCAATGGAGAATGAAATTGTAAAACTACCTGGATCCCTCAATTTAAGTGGCAACTTACTGTTGATACGCTGATTGGTATGATTTGTGCATCCATTCCCGACCTAGAATCGTATGTTTTCGGCCGTTTCCCATACATTTAAAGGATAATTGCATATCTTTTCTGTATTGGGATTGAATTGCTGTAAATGATAGCTTTTAGAGCTCCACACATGAATTGGATACTGCTGGGAGTTGTTTGATGTGCAGGGAATGATGAAGACATGGCTTGTCCGATGCAGCTCCTTTTGTAGAGAATTTCTCCTACTTTCTGTGAGAGAAATAGGTCAAATAATATATCATCGGAAAGCTTGTCGAGTCAGGATTCCAACGCATCAAACGGATCTCAATTCGGAGCTGAAACGAGGAAGTTATGGCCAAATAAAGAAAACTGCGCGCTGAACAGAGGATAGACCGCGGTCTACTGAGGCAATTTCACGAACAGGCTTAGACCGCGGTCTATAGACCGCGGTTTACTGAGGCTAAATTTTGGGGACCATTACATCCTATCCCACACTGACCAGACCAAGAATAGAGGAAGTATACCTCCTCTATATATAGTGGTGCACCCCTACATCAAGAAAGGAGATAGATACACATACATATAGACAAGATTTGAAGAGGAACACAAAGCAACACTCAAGAAACACGATGAAGGGATCACAACAACACATCGGAAAGTCGGGATCGGGAGATTCAAGTTTACCATCTAGAGTTTCTTCTGTCCCTTTTCTCCTTGTTTCTCAATGTTAACTTCTCTTCAAACTCTTGTATTTCCTTCTACTATGTTGAACTAAACCCCTAGAATCCTAGGGGGATCAATGGACCCATTTCTATGTCTTAAGTAAAGCTCTTATCTTTCACATGTATGATTCTATCGAGTTATGCCTCCTTGGTGTTATTTATGCAATTTCGTACTTAATGCTTTCTTTTGGAATGGCCACCCACGAGAATGAACTTGCGACCGCGAGGAGCCTCGGAAGAGGGAATCGATGTCATGCTAGAATTTGCATAATCTAGGTTAGCTTATGCCAGAAGGTGATGTTATTCGTGCGAGCACATCGGAAGATGGTGAGCACCCTAGATAGCCATTTAGGGTTGGTTTAGTTTGGCCTTTCAATGCTAATCGCCTAGGAATAGAGTGGATTAGTGTCTTCCGCTTAGGTACATTCGTATGACGTCGGAAGGTGCGTACGATGGAAGTGGGGAAACCCTAGAACCCTAGGTTAGTAACATGACAGAATTCATCGTGTGAAAGAGGATTCTTGCTTAAGACTAGAATTGGTGAAGTTGTGAACCTTAGGAGCTTTTTATCGACTGATTTCAATCTGTTTAGTTTCTGTTTGTTCCTTTTCTGTCATTCTAATTACATGCACTCTACTCAACCGATTGGATTGACTTGGCTTGGAACTAGTTGTGTTAATTTTAGTGCTTAGCAATAGAATCCTCGTGGGAATGATACTGTACTCACTTTATATTACTTGTCTGCGATACGTATACTTGCGTGCACAACCTTCAAATACGCAACAAGTTTTTGGCGCTGTTGCCGAGGATTCTTTCTCTGCTAACCTAATACTAAGCAACTGTTCTTCGACCAAGTTGTTTTTCTTTATTTCACTTGTTTTTATTGTTGTCTGTTTAGGTGAGATTTTCCGACTTGCATGCGAAGAAGAGACGAAAGAGAGCTACTTCAACCCGATCCGGAGATAGAACGAACCCTTCGAAGGAGGCTAAGAGAGCAAGGCCAACTTCGAGAAGCCATGGAGCACGGGCAAGGAGGTGAAGTAGTGCCACAGCAACGTCGGAAAACAATCAAGGAATATGCTCAACCCCAATTTCTGAATCAGTCGAGCATTGTCAAGCCACTGGTGCAAGCCCACACATTTGAAATCAAACCATTGGTGATTCAAATGTTGCAAACCTCATGTTCTTTTGGAGGAGCACTGAATGAAGACCCCCATGTGCACCTAGCCAAATTCTTGGAGATATGTGATACCTTCCGATTTAATGGAGTCTCACCCGAGTATATTCGTATGTCTCTTTTCTCTTTTTCTCTCAGGGACGAAGCGAAGTCGTGGCTGCTTTCACTCCCACCGAGCACTCTTGATACATGGGAAGCAATCACGGAAAAGTTCTTGGCTCAGTACTTTCCACCGTCCAAAACAATGAAGCTTAAGAACGACATCATGACCTTCAAGCAGCACCACTCGGAATCTTTTTACGAAGCATGGGAGCGGTTCAAGGAGTTGCAACGAGCATGCCCCCATCATGGCATTGAGATTTGGACATTGGTATAGATTTTTTATAATGGTTTATTGGAAAACTGTCGTTCTTCTCTTGATGCTGCTGCAGGTGGTTCAATCATGAACAAGTACCCCGAGGAAGCCTATGAATTGCTCGAGGAGATGGCTCGGAACGGCTACCAATGGCCATCCGAAAGGACAATGGGGCGTGGAGCTTCCGGAATTCATTCAATCGATGCCGTGACATCTCTCTCTGCAAAGATGGATGCGTTATTCAAAGAGGTCACGACATGGAAGAATCAAGGAGTGGGGCAAGGCTATGGAACCACCGAGGAAGGAACATCCATGGGACCGGTGCAAGAATTTCAAGAGACGGCCAACTACATTGGAGGCAACCCGAGGAACAATCCGTACCCAAATACGTGCAGCCCGGGTTGGAGAAATCATCCCAACTTCTCCTACGCCAACAACAACAACAGGGCCAATCCACCACCGGGATTCCAAGCAACTCAAAAGCCACAATCTGCTGAATCTGATCGCCTCTCGAGATTAGAGGATACTCTTATCAAATTTATGAAATCTTCACAAGAGACACATGCTGTGGTGCAATCAAATTCTAACCAAATTGTTGTTTTGCAATCACAGATGCGTAATGTGGAGACGTAGATCGGGCAACTAGCACAAGCAATCAACTCCCGACCTAATGGAGCACTGCCAAGCGATACGGAGATCAATCCCCGGGGTCAAGGGAATGAGCAAGTCAAAGCCATCACCCTACGAAGCGGGAAGGAGCTACTAAGCACACGGGACAAGGCTAGACCACAGTCCACGACCACGGTCCAAGAAGCCGAACCCGAAGAACCTCTCAATAGACCACGGTCTACGACCGCGGTCCAAGATGGCACCAGCATTGAACCCCAAGCTGAGGCAACCCAAGACAACAACATTGACCAACCTCAGACTAGGGGAGTTAAGGGCAACACATTCAAGCCAACCCGAACCAACCCGCCTCTTCCCTTTCCACAAAGGGCACAAAAGGAGAAAACCGAGCACCAATTCCGTAAGTTCTTAGAAGTTTTTAAGAAGTTACATATTAATATTCCTTTTGCAGAGGCTTTGGAACAGATGCCGAGTTACGTGAAGTTTATGAAAGAAATAATCTCGAAAAAGCGTAGGCTCGGCGACTATGAAACTGTTGCTCTAACCGAAGAGTGTAGTGCGATCCTACAGCGTAAGTTACCTCAAAAGTTGAAGGATCCAGGTAGTTTCACCATCCCTTGCGCTATCGGAAAAGATTTTGAGGGTAAGGCATTGTGTGATCTTGGTGCTAGTATAAACTTGATGCCATACTCTGTTTTCATGAAATTAGGCTTGGGAGAAGTGAAACCAACGTCGGTAACACTTCAGTTAGCTGATCGTTCACTTGCTTATCCTCATGGGATTGTTGAAGATGCTTTGGTGAAAGTTGATAAATTCATATTTCCGGTTGATTTTGTGGTACTTGATTATGATGAGGATCGGAATATACCGATCATTCTTGGAAGACCATTTTTAGCAACCGGTCGTGCCTTGATAGATGTACAAAAAGGAGAGCTCACCATGCGAGTGAATGATCAAGAGGTTACTTTTAATGTTTATAGATCCATGAAATTTCCAAATGAGTCTAATGAGTGTTTTTCCATTGATATCATGAATGAGGTGACAAGCTAAGTGTTTGAGGAGAACAAGCCCGATGATGCACTAGAAGCTGTTTTGCAAGGAAAATCAACCAAGGAGAGGGGTGCAAGTCATGAAAAAGCAATTCAAGCTCTTGAGTCATCACTCTTGATTTCCAAGGAACTCAACCACTTTGAGCACTTGGAGCTATCTTCGTCCACTCTCAAACCCTCTATTGAGAAGCCACCGGAGCTAGAATTGAAACCTCTTCCTAGCCACCTCAAGTATGTTTTTCTTGGTTCTTCTTCTACTCTTCCAGTTATCATTTCTTCTGATTTAACTAATGTGCAAGAGGAGAAACTCCTTCGTATTCTTCGTGAGCACAAAAAGGCCATAGGGTGGACTATTGCCGATATTCGCGGAATAAGCCCATCCCTATGCATGCACAAAATCATTTTGGAAGAAAATTACAAGGAGTCAATCGAAGGCCAAAGAAGGCTAAATCCGGTGATGAAAGAAGTGGTGAAGAAGGAGATCATCAAGTGGCTTGATGCGGGAATAATCTTCCCGATTTCCGACAGCAAATGGGTAAGTCCGATCCAATGCGTGCCAAAGAAAGGCGGGATGACGGTAGTGACAAATGATCGAAATGAACTCATTCCCACAAGAATGGTGACCGGATGGAGAGTATGTATGGATTACAGAAAGCTCAACAAGGTGACCCGTAAGGATCACTTTCCTCTCCCTTTCCTTGATCAAATGCTTGATCGCCTAGCCGGTAAGGAATTCTTCTGTCTTCTTGATGGATATTCTGGATATAATCAGATTGCTATTGCCCCTTGTGATCAAGAAAAGACAACTTTCACTTGCCCATACGGAACTTTTGCATTTAGACGCATGCCATTTGGATTATGCAATGCACCTGCTACTTTCCAACGATGCATGATGGCCATATTTTCTGACTTGATTGAGCAATGCATAGAGGTCTTCATGGATGATTTTTCTGTATTTGGTGACACATTTGATCAATGTTTAGAAAATCTTGACCTTGTTTTGAAACGTTGTGAAGACACTAACCTTGTCCTGAATTGGGAAAAGTGTCATTTTATGGTCAAGGAAGGAATTGTTTTAGGGCATAAAATTTCAAAATTGGGGATGGAGGTGGATCGTGCCAAAGTGGAGATCATAGAAAAACTGCCACCTCCAACCTCCCTTAAGGGAGTGCGAAGTTTTTTGGGACATGCCGGATTTTATAGAAGGTTCATCAAAGACTTTTCAAAAATAGCTAAGCCACTTTGCAATCTACTTGAGAGAGATGTTCCATTTGTCTTTGATGAAAAATGCTTGCATGCTTTCAATGAGTTAAAATTGAGGTTAGTCACTGCACCTATTCTTGTTTCCCCCAATTGGTCTCTACCATTTGAACTCATGTGTGATGCTAGTGACTATGCAATAGGTGCTGCTCTTTGACAATGGAAAGATAAGATCTTCCACCCCATTTACTATGCAAGTCATACCTTGGATGATGCCCAAGTGAATTACACCACCACGGAGAAAGAGCTCTTGGCTGTAGTGTACGCTTTTGATAAGTTTCGACCATATCTTATTGGAACCAAAGTTGTGGTTTTTACAGATCATGCGGCAATCAAGTATTTGATTGCGAAGAAGGATGCCAAGCCAAGGCTCATCCGATGGGTGCTACTCCTCCAAGAATTTGATTTGGAAATTCGAGACAAGCGGGGTTCAGAAAATCAAGTAGCAGATCATCTTTCTCGACTTGAGAATGTGGCAAGTCAAGAAGATGGGGTAATTAACGAAACTTTTCCCGATGAATTTGTGTTGCATATGTCTCATGCCCCTTGGTATGCCGATTTTGTGAATTATTTGGTCTCTAACCACATTCCTTATGAGTTTAATGCACAACAAAGGAAGAAATTTCTACATGAGGCTCGAAGGTATGTTTGGGACGAGCCATTTCTGTTTAGGATATGTGCGGACCACATGTTGAGACGATGCATCCCCGAGGAAGAACAAAGAGAAATCTTGAAAGGATGCCATGACTCTCCTTACGGTGGACACTATGGTGGACAAAAGACGGCAATAAAGATCCTTCAAGCGGGATTCTATTGGCCCACACTATTCAAGGATGCTCATGCTTTTGTAGCTCGTTGTGATCGATGCCAAAGAACCGGTAATATCTCAAAAAGGCATGAGATGCCCTTGAATAACATACATGAGGTAGAATTATTCGATGTTTGGGGAATTGATTTCATGGGTCCTTTTCCTTCATCTTTCGGTAATCGTTATATCTTGCTAGCTGTTGATTATGTCTCTAAGTGGGTAGAAGCCATCGCTTCCCCCACCAATGATGCTAATGTGGTTGTGAGATTTTTGAAGAAGCAGATCTTTACAAGGTTCGGGACTCCAAGGGCCATAATAAGTGATGAAGGTTCTCACTTCTGTAACAAACAATTTGAAGCCATCCTGTCCAAGTACGGAGTGCGACACCGTGTAGTCCTTGCATATCATCCCCAAACTAATGGCCAAGCCGAAGTGTCAAATTGAGATATCAAGAAGATTTTGGAGAAGATGGTGAATACATCAAGGAAGGATTGGGCGCACAAACTCGATGATGCTCTTTGGGCTTACAGGACAGCATTCAAGACCCCAATCGGCACAACTCCATACCATTTCGTCTATGGGAAGGCATGTCACTTACCTCTCGAGCTGTAGCATAAAGCATATTGGGCTCTCAAGAAGCTCAATTTTGATCTACAAGTAGCCAGAGAACGGAGACTCACTCAACTTCATGAACTAGATGAATTTCGGCTCCAATCATATGAGAATTCCAAAATGTACAAGGAGAGGATAAAGAGGTGGCATGACAAGAGGATATTGGTAAGAGATTTCAAACCCGGTCAATTGGTTCTTTTGTATAACTCTCGGTTGAAACTCTTTCCAGGTAAACTTAAGTCAAGATGGTCCGGACCTTTTCGAGTGGTACGGGTGTTTCCATATGGTGCAGTAGAATTGATGAATGAACAGACAAGGAACAAGTTCAAGGTGAATGGACAACGGGTCAAGCTCTACCTCGGAGATTCCTCTGCACAAGAGGACTCGTACTCAGACACTTGATGCCCCATGAAGTCGGGCCAAAGACGTAAAACGTGGCGCTCCTTGGGAGGCAACCCAAGATTGGAATAAGTTTTCGTTTCTTCTTTAGTTATTTCATGCATTTTAGTTTTTGAGCATTATTTTCCTTTAATTACTTTTCATTGCATGTAGGAGACGTGAACCGAGCCACAAAACAACAGAAGAGGAAGTGGCTCAGTAGACCGCGGTCCATAGACTGCGGTCCACTGAGAAGAAATTCACCCGGTTCAGTAGACCGCGGTCCACTGCAGAATTCCAGCAAAACGGTCCAAAGACCGCGGTTCATTAAAACAGAACCAAATCTGGTCTGCAAGCCACGAATTCTAGGGTATATAAGGACATCTTCTGCTAGGTTTTGTAGCCCCCACTCCCCATACTTGCCTCCTTGCCTCCATTGAAGAGATAGAAGCTCTCTACTCTCCAACTCTCTCTCTCTCTAGCAAAGTGCTGCAACTTTCTGCATTTTGAAGAACTCCAAGAGCTGGAACAAACCAATTTTGTCCAAGGGAAGCCCAAGGAACAACGGGAATTCGATTTCCCGACCGGTGACATCATTCTAACCTATCTTCTTGCTTTTCTTGTTGATTTTTCATTGCATATCCATGGCTCCTAGGAAGACAAGAGCACATGCATCATCATCTTCATCACTTGGTTACGATCCGGATAGATTTGCTTCGAAAGAATGCAAAGAATTGTTTGAACACCAATTTAAGAACAAAAATGCTATTTCGAAACGAGGTTTTATGTGGGATGATGCTAGGCTCATGGTAGAAATTTCATAGGGACATGGTGGCTCTTGGATGGGAAACATTTTGTAAAAGGCCAAACCCGGCTTGCAAGAACATTATTCACGAGTTTTATGCTAATTTTCATGAAGAAAACCAGGGTGGGGTCTATGTGAGAAAGACTCGTGTTCCACTTTCTATTGATGCAATTAGAAGTGTAATTGGGTCTCAAAGATGTAACCCATTTGGAGTAATGACAAGAGGTCTCAATGAAGATGAAATTCTTCAAGTCATAGGGAAACCGGGAGCAAATTGGGAGACTAGGACCGATGTAGCCATTGTGTTAAAACGAGAAGATTTGAATTATCGGGCTAGAGTATGGTTGCACTTTAATTAATCTTCAACAACATAACCTTGTGCTTCAAGAACAGAGAGAGGAGTTTGTGGTTCCCCTCAATCATCATGGAGTTGTGCAAAAGAGCTCGGGTGCCGAGTGACCCAAGTGCCGATATGATCACACCAAAGGATCCCATTGGAGCCTCGATCGTACGACAAATGATGCAAAAGGATCGGCTAGCACCACCGGCACCACGACAAGAACCACAAGAGGCTCCACAACCCGTGGACGATTCCGAGGCGGACATGAGTGATTTAAGACAAGTCATAGTGAGAGAAGCACAACGCAATCAAAGGATGGAAAGGAGGCAAAAGAAGTGGACTCGATTCCTTGCCCGGTTTTGTGGCACTCACGCAAGGAACGAAGAGCGAATTGCCGAGAAGCTCGGAATCCCCATGGAGAAGTACCCAACCCCCGCCTTCCACAAGTGATGAAGACGCCCAAGAAGGGGAAGGGAACCGCTCCTCCGAAGAATGAGCTTCCACCTCCATATGGCTCCACATTAACAAGGCAAGTTTCCTTTCCTACTCTTATTTCACATTGAGGACAATGTGTTGTTTAGGTTTGGGGGAGATGCAAACATATATGCTTTGCTTGTGGAAAGTCTGGTTTGTTGTTGGGTTGGTGCAAACATATGCCTTGCCTGTGGGAGTCTCTGTTAATTGTTGGTTCTCTCATGCATTTTGATCCATGTTTTAGAATTGGTTTTGCATTAAGTAGTTGCATAGCAGTTAAGTTTAGGTTGCATGACGTGGTTTGTTCTTGCATTTGTGCATATATATTGCATGGCATATATTGAGAAAAAAAAATTGCAAAAAGAAGAAAATCTTTTGAAAAACCGGTTGGTCCTTGTTCTAGGATGATTACTAATGGCTGAAAATTCGAAGTATGATCGGATTTGAGATTGCAACAACCTTAGGACATGTTTTAGAAAGTTGTCAGGATGCCCAAACTTCAATCTTTTCACGACTCTCTTGCATTAGGGATAGCTTAAAATTACCCTCGAAATTGCATGGTTGTATGGCATACATGAGAATAGACAAGAACATGAACCTAGATATCCTACCAAAGGCAAATAGAAAGAAACAGAATTTTGCAAAAATTGAAAAATCATATGAAGTGAATAGTATGAGCTTAATGAAAAGATGTGCCAAGGCTTTGAGCACCGCTGTACGGGTTTGAGCTGAATTAAGTGCAGAAAGCATATGCAATACGGCCCGGCATGTGCTTGTAGTGGAAATTGTCCATGAGTCGAAGCTCGAGGATAGATCCGAAGGGGTATCTCAAAACCTAATGCCTTGGACCAACTAGTACGGGAGCCATTGATCGATTCCTCGCGACACGGGCCTAGCTCTTGGACATGACACTCAAAGTCGTGCACCACCAAATAAAAAACAAAGTTAAAAGAAATGAGCTGAATTGTCAAGGGCAATGTCTAGTGAAGTGTTTGAGTCTTTTGATTATTTGCTTGACCAACTTATCTATTGATTGGGTGCTTGAACTATGTTAAGAGTGTTTTGCACTAACACCGCACAAGTGAGGGCTGAATGATTGTGAAAATTTGACGTCCTAAGGTAGATGCATTCGAAGTGAAGATTGTGTGATGAATAAGAAGCCATTTCTGAGAATGTTTTGGGACCAACTTGGTTTAAATCTTTTGATTGCACGTTCTGAACTTTGCTCGGGACGAGCAAAAGTCTAGGTTTGGGGGTGTGTTGATACGCTGATTGGTATGATTTGTGCATCCATTCCCGACCTAGAATCATACGTTTTCGGCCGTTTCCCATACATTTAGAGGACAATTGCATATCTTTTCTGTATTGGGATTGAATTGCTGTAAATGATAGCTTTTAGAGCTCCACACATGAATTGGATACTACTGGGAGTTGTTTGATGTGCAGGGAATGATGAAGACATGGCTTGTCCGATGCAGCTCCTTTTGTAGAGAATTTCTCCTACTTCCTGTGTGACAAATAGGTCAAATAATATATCATCGGAAAGCTCATCGAGTCAGGATTCCAACGCATCAAACGGATCTCAATTCGGAGCTGAAACGAGGAAGTTATGGCCAAAGAAAGAAAACTGCGCGCTGAACAGAGGATAGACCGCGGTCCATAGGCCGCGGTCTACTGAGGCAATTTCACGAACAGGCTTAGACCGCGGTTTACTGAGGCTAAATTTTGGGGACCATTACATCCTATCCCACACTGACCAGACCAAGAATAGAGGAAGTATACCTCCTCTATATATAGTGGTGCACCCCTACATCAAGAAAGGAGATAGATACACATACATATAGACAAGATTTGAAGAGGAACACATAGCAACACTCAAGAAACACGAGGAAGGGATCACAACAACACATCGGAAAGTCCGGATCGGGAGATTCGACTTCACCATCTAGAGTTTCTTCTGTCCCTTTTCTCCTTGTTTCTCAATGTTAACTTCTCTTCAAACTCTTGTATTTCCTTCTACTATGTTGAACTAAACCCCTAGAATCCTAGGGGGATCAATGGACCCATTTCTATGTCTTAAGTAAAGCTCTTATCTTTCACATGTATGATTCTGTCGAGGTACGCCTCCTTGGTGTTATTTATGCAATTTCGTACTTAATGCTTTCTTTTGGAATGGCCACCCACGGGAATGAACTTGCGACAGCGAGGAGCCTCGGAAGAGGGAATCGATGTCATGCTAGAATTTGCATAATCTAGGTTAGCTTATGCCGGAAGGTGAGGTTATTCGTGCGAGCACATCGGAAGATGGTGAGCACCCTAGATAGCCATTTAGGGTTGGTTTAGTTTGGCCTTTCAACACTAATCGCCTAGGAATAGAGTGGATTAGCGTCTTCCGCTTAGGTACATTTTGTATGACGTCGGAAGGTGCGTATGATGGAAGTGGGGAAACCCTAGAACCCTAGGTTAGTAACATGACAGAATTCATCGTGTGAAAGAGGATTCTTGCTTAAGACTAGAATTGGTGAAGTTGTGAACCTTAGGAGCTTTTTATCGACTGATTTCAATCTGTTTAGTTTCTGTTTGTTCCTTTTCTGTCATTCTAATTACATACATTCTACTCAACCGATTGGATTGACTTGGCTTGGAACTAGTTGTGTTAATTTTAGTGCTTAGCAATAGAATCCTCGTGGGAACGATACTCTACTCACTTTATATTACTTGTCTGCGATACGTATACTTGCGTGCACAACCTTCAAATACGCAACACTTACTTTGCAAAATAGTACTAGACTCCTCGGTAAGAGCCACGATCTCATAGTCTCCAAGCTTCCTCTTTTTTGATAGGATCTCTTTCATGAACTTCACATAACTTGGCATCTGTTCCAAAGCTTCGGCAAACGGTATATTAATATGTAATTTACGAAACACATCTAAAAACTTACGAAATTGATGCTCATTGTTGGCCCTTTGTGCTCTTTGTGGATAAGGAAGAGGTGGATATGTCCTTTCCTTCTTTTCTGGCTTTGTCTGGGTCTGTTCAATATGTTTTGGGCTATTCTTGTCACTCTGGAAGTCTTCTGAGTCTCAAATTTTAGCTCTGTCATCAGTGGTCATGACATGGGGTCGCGATCCCTCTGTTCTGGAATTTGGGGTCGCGGTCCCTCCTCTGTTTTTCCGTCCTTTGCTTCTGGCTTGTGCTGCAACGTGATTAATTTCACTTGTTCATTATGCTTACCTCGAGGGTTGATTTCTGTCTCGCTTGGTAGTGCTCCCAAAGGTCGAGAATTGATTACTTGAGCCAATTGACCAATTTGAGTCTCCATGTTCCGCACCTGTGATTGCAAGGTAACAATTTGATTAGAATTCAATTGCACAGCAGCATGTGTATTTTGAGAAGATTGCATAAATTTAATGAAAGTGCCTTCTAATCTCGTGAGGCGATCCGAAGCTGAAGGTTCTTGTTTTCGAGTTGACTGGAACCCCGGTGGTGGATTGTCCCGGTTGTTGTTGTTGGCGTAGGAGAAGTTCGGATGATTTCTCCAACCCGGATTGTATGTGTTGGAGTAGGGATTGTTCCTCGGGTTGCCTCCAATGTAGTTGGCCGACTCTTGTGTCTCTTGCACCGGTTCCATGTAAGCTAGTCCTTCGGTGGCTCCATAGATTGGCCCCGCTCCTTGGTTCTTCCATGCTATCACTTTGTTGAATAAGGCATCCATCTTAGCTGAGAGGGTTGTCACAGCATTTACTGAATGTATTCCGGTGGTTCCACATCCCGCTGCCCTTTCAAATGGCCATTGATATCCATTACGTGCCATCTCTTCAAGCAATTCATAGGCTTCCTCGAGATATTTGTTCATGATTGAACCACCTGAAGCAGCATCAAGAGAAGAACGACAATTTTCAAGTAAACCATTAAAAAGAATTTGTACCAATGTCCATATCTAATTGGATAACTGGGTTATGATGCAAGGCTTGGTGGTATCTTAAGGGAGCTTTGGGTACAAGTCTTTATGAAAGGGGTTTCAAGGCTCGACGAAAAGTAAAAGGGAAGACCTTCATGGCAAACTTATGATTGGAAGGGGTTTCGATGAGCAATTAGGTTGTGATGCAAGTGTTGGTTAACACCCAAAAGGAGCTTAGGTACAAGTCCTTTTGAGTGGGAGTTTGTGCTTAGCTATCTAGGATTTTTTCCTCGGACGAACTCTAAGAGTCAAACGAAATAGTCCAATGTCATTGTTGATGTTTTTAAAATGATATTATATTGATCCATGATAGTGCTTGCCTTTGGTTGTGAAGGTGGGTCATTATAGAACATTCTTCTTCACCCATCTCCTACTTATTTCTTTTCACTTTTTTCTTTTGATTCCTTTCTTTGCTTAGGCATAGTATGGGCATTTCAATAGGGCTGAACAATGAGCAGTCCCTAAGGGTGGAACAAGGGAATTGAAATGTTTGACTCATGTGGGCTTAATTCTTTCTGCATTACTTCTCGAGGTCATGTACTCGACACGAAACTTGGCCATTCTTTACTTTTTGTATAGTATCCTGATCCACAAGTTTGTAGCTGGCTACAAGACTGTCATGGCCCAAAAATTTGGTAAAATTTCTCCTAAAATTTGGATATTCCAAGAAAAAAAACATAACCTATTATAATACAATTGAAAATCAATAACAAAGTTCAAATGTGACGGTACTGTAACCTGCAAATCTCAATCAACTTTACTTTAATACGGGGGTCGTCTATTGTCTTTTGATGATATGAGTTGGTTGCCCATTTTATATCCTACTAGATCAGTAGTCGGTCGTTCCTTTTATATTTTGCCAGATCAGCAATCGGTCATCCGTTTTATCCAGCCGGATCAGCGGTTTAACAACTATGCTATAGCAACCAAGCAATCATAATACATCTTACTAAATATATTTCTTCCCTTCTTGTCAGACCTAGAAATCGTTCTGACCTAAGGTTGGCCCAAGGGATACAGGAGCGTATGAGGCCTAACCTAGGACTTTCATCGTGTATGGGTTTTTGGAGTTGCCACTAATCATTGTAGGACTAGTCCTAAGGTCAATTAGAAACCTATTGTTTACCTAAGGAAACATGATGCTAGCTACCTAGGTCGTTATTTGTCAATCTTGAATCAAAGTTTGAATTCGGGGGTCTTATTATGCTTGAAAGGCTAATCGACACGCCCGAGATTGGTACCCATCCCTATGTCTAGGTTGTTTGTTAAATTGCACATTTTATCTTACCCAATTGTTTCCCTTATCGATGTTCGAATCGTGGTCCCAAAACAAAAATTAAAGAGAAGTCATGCACTCGAATCATGACACTATTCGTCCTAATGTAAGTGCAGGAAAGTAAAAGGTTCCACTATATTCACAGTACAGATATTCATCATCTCTCCCTCTTTCTACCCTCCCTTTTACAATATGTGGCCAAACACATTAAAGTTCCCAAATCCCCACCTCGATCAGAAATAGATAAATAAACCACATATAAATTGATAAATAAGGTATTAGGCAATTTATTCACAAGCAATGTCAACAATTAATGAGCCCAAGGCCTGAACCAAAGATAGAAGGACAGATAGAAACGGGGAGTAACCAACAAGATGCGACGATAGTTAATATGCCTAAACTCAAAGCTTTGATGCTAAAATATCCTAAATACCAGCATCAAACACCACTAATGCAACAGCAAATGACAAGCCTAAATTAAGGTTTAATCTCCCGAAATGGTGTAGAAAATGGGAAAAATCATTCAACAAGGAACTGCTACAAACCATGGACACTAAACATGCCCATTTTGGATCAAAGGCATAAGAATCTTGGGAAAACTTGCAGCAAAGAGCAGCAGCCCTGACATGTAGACTAAGACTCTAATCTCCCCGAAACCGCTATCGAAAATGGGAGAAATCATCGAACATGGAGGCTACAGCAACTATGACTTCAAGTGGCCTGATTTCCTTTCGAAAAACATTCTCAAAATGAAGGAAAAATGGAACAAAGAGTTGCTGCAACAATGGGCAATAGAAGGCTCTATTCTCGTAAGAAAACGTGATCAAAATCATGAGAGATCATTGAGCATTGACCAGCAGCAACTATAAGCCCCAAGCAGCCACATTTCTTATAAAAACCACCATTAAAATAAAGAGAAGACAGGAAAAAGAGCTGACACAACAATGGGCACTGAACAACCCCTTTTCCTATCAAAACTGTCATTGAAATTGATGGAAAATGCTGAGGAATGATCTGCTGCAGTAACGGACATTGGACAGCCCTGTTTTCCATCAAAAACATCATTGAAATGGAGTGTAAGCTCTGAGTAAGAAGCTGCTGTAATAGCAAGCAATAAACATCTCTATCCTCATCGAAGATGGAATCAAGATATTGAGAAATCATCGAGCAATGACTGACAGCAATTAAAGACACTAAACAACCTCTTTCCTATCAAAAGACTCATTCAAAAGATGAAAAATAGAGAACAAAGTGCTGCTGCAATGGCTGACAGTTCAACAGCCCTATCCCTCTCAAGGTTGCATTGAAAATATGGGAAATCAGTGGGCAAAGAATCAGCAGCAACCGTGGACTCTGTGCAGGCCATTTCCTATTCAAAGTGCAATGAAAACAAGGGAAAAATCCCCAGCAAAGGGCAGCTGCAATGACCAAATCTCTTCACAAGCAATGTTGGAAATGGAAGAGATCATCGAGCAAAGTGCTCCTGCAACTGCAGCCAATAAACAGGTTCCTTTTCTATCAAAGATGCCATGTAAATTAATGGAAAATATGTAGCAAAGAGTTGCTAGATGAAAGATAGCTCTATTTCCCTCAAAAAATGCATTCAAAACAAGGAAAACACCAAGCAAAGAGTAGCTGAAACTACAACCAATTAATGGCCTATTTTCCATAGAAATGTCGTTGTAAACAAGAGCAAATACTGAGCTGGGAGTTGCTGCAATGACTGACAATAACAGCTCTATTCTCCATCAAAATATCATCAAAACCAAGAGAAGTCATGGAGCAAATTTGAGTTACAACAACATATACTAAATTGTGTCGCTCTTCATTGAAAATTTTATTGAAATCAAGCATAAACATTGAGTAAGGAGCTGCTGCAAGGGTGGACAACAAACGACCCTATTTTCGTGGAAAATATCGTGGAAATCATGGGAAATCATCGAGTAAGGACTAGCTACAGCCACAGAAGCTAGACAGCCCTATTCTCCATAAAAACGTAATTCAAATCACGAGAAAACATTGAGTAAAGGGACTGTTGTAGACTTGCAATGACAATAGCCACAGATCATCGGAAGACAGTCCTCCGCAACTCAATCATTCAATCGAGCACCTCATGGGCATATCCAGGAGGTATACAGATCAAGGAAAACGGAAATGGGTCAGTTAGTTTTCTAGAGAGCAAGGGCAGAGATAGTGATCTTGAAGACAATCGTGACCTTGGAGATGATGATGCTGAACAGAGATGGTGAACGGATGAGTCGTGGAGCTGTCTATGATAGGCTTCACACTCAAAGTTCTAGAGAGAGAAAGAGAGAGATGATAGAACAAAGGATTCTAGAGTAAGAAGATAGGGAGGGAGAGCAGGAAGGAACTCAAGCAGAGAGATAGGAGGAGGAAAGGTCAATCTTATATTCTCATATCATCCAGAATACAGGGAGTATCGATGATTTATAGCCCTCCCATCTGGGCGGGAAACTCTAAACCCAGAAACAGAGTAACTGCATTCTGTTACAAACAACAACGAATTAGCGACTCTCTTTATTCTTTATTACACAACGCTCCCCCTATTTTCTTGTTCATACAATTCAGTCCCTCGATCTTAACAATATACCCCCAGAGAACCTTGTCCTCAAGGTTCACAGTACGATAACGAAGCCGTAAGTCATAGAGATATTCCCAATTGGCTTCAGCAGGTGTCTATTGAGTCCAATGGATGAGAACTTGGGTAGCTGCATGCTTGCCACGTCAGACCATCTTGCTACCTAGAATGGCCTGAGGAACTGGAGGAGAGGGAGAAGTAGTCTCTGGTAGAGCAATCACCTGCAAGGGAGGTCCTGGAGTGCACTTGAGTAAGGAAACGTGGAAGTAGGGTGGGCATCAGAATTGTCGGAAGGGCAAATCTATAAGCCACAACTCCCACCTTCGATAGGACCATAAATGGACCATAATAGCGAGCAGCAAGCTTGTGATGTTTGAGATAGTGGACTGATTGTTGTTGATAAGGACGAAGCTTCAAAACATCCAATCTTCAATATCAAAGTTTCATTCACTTCGGTGCTTATCGGCATACGCCTTCATGCGATGTTGAGCATGCTGGAGTTGATATTGAAGCTCCTGAATCATATTCTCCTTGTCTTGCAATTGAGAATCCACTGTCGCATTCAAATAATCTCCTAGAAAGTAGGGCACGTGTAGGGGAGGAGGAATACCATATAGTGCCTTATAAGGAGATCGATTAATGGAGGTATGGTAGTTGGTGTTATACCACCACTCTGCGAGGGAAAGCCAATAATACCATTGCTTCGGGCAGCTACTACACATACAATGGAGATAACATTCAAGCCCACAGTTCGGACTGCCCATCAGTTTGAGGGTGGTAAGCCGATGAGTAATTCAAAGTAATTCCCCCGACTGCCAGAAGTTGCTATGAAAAATAGGATCTCTGTCCGTGAAAATTGAGGAAGGCATGCCATGGAGCTTGAAGACGTTGCCAATATACACCTTAGTGACCTGAGGGTTTGGTAGGGATGAGTTAACCCCATGAAGTGGCCATATTTGGTCAATCGGTCCACAACAACTATGATGACATCCTTGTCCTTTGATCTTGGCAAACCTTCTATGAAGTCCATAGTAATGTCACGAAAGACACCTTCAGGTACTGGTAGCGGCTGTAACAGACCAGGGCTTGCTATAGTCTCAGTTTTATTGTGTGAGAAGGCTTCACAAGCTGCTATGTATTCTTGAATTGCCTTCCTCATTCCCTTCCAATAAAAAAGGGAGGTGATCTTTTTGGTAATTGCACAAACACCAGAGTGACCACCCATCTCACTGACATGATATAGCTTGATTAGCTGTTTGTGCAATTCTGTATTTCACCTACCCCCATTTTCCCCTTTCGACATAGGACCCCTACTCGCCATTGGTAAGTAGAATGAGCACTGGGATTATCCTCCAACTCCATAATGAGTTCCTGTAACTTGACATCTGCTAATACACTATCTTTGATTAATTGTAGTAAGTCATTGGCTATTGTGGATAGAGCATGACACTCCAGCTAAATAGAAGGTGATTGGGATAGTGCATCGACCACAATGTTGTCTCTTCCCTTTTTATAATAAATTTCAAATTCATACCGAGCTAACTTGGCCAAACTCGTGTGCTTTAGTGGATTGGTTAGTCTTTGCTCTAGCAAAAACTTTAAACTCTTGTGATCTATCTTTATGATGAATGGTCAAGGAGCCAAATATCGATGCCATTTGCTTCACAGCATGTAAAACTGCATTTAGTTCTTTTTCATAAGCAGACTGAGCTTGTTGTCTTGTGCTTAGTGCCTTGCTAATACAGGCAATTCTGCTGTAGAACAGCCCCTAAACCTTGCTGCTAGGCATCTGTCTCAACTTCGAAAGGGATAGAGAAATTTGGTAGTGCTCTAACACTGCAAATTCCGAAAGGAATAAGTAGCCATCTCAGTCCACACCCAAGAATATTTCTTTAACAATTTCATAAGAGACATGCCAATTGCTGATACCCCTTGATGAATCTTTTGTAATATCCTGTGAGCCCCATGAATCCTCACAAGCTTAATATTCTGAGATATTGGACACTCAAGGACTGCCTTAATTTTGTTAGGATCTATGGAAACCCCTTCAACGAAGATATAGTGTACCATATATTCGACCTTGGCTTCTGCAAAGGTGCATTTACTTCGTTTGGCAAACAACCTATGATGTTTGAGCAACTAGAGAGCAATGTGAAGGTGCTCCACATGTTGACTTAAATCTGGGGCCATAGATTAGGATATCATTGAAGAAAACAAGAATAAACTTGCGTAGATAAGGGTGAAATACCTTATTAATAAGGCTCTGGAAGGTACCTGGGGCATTGGCTAAGCCAAAGGGCATGACCGTGAACTCATAATGTCCTTCATGGGTACGAAATGCAGTCTTGTACATATTAGCCTCATGCATTCTTATGTGGTGATATCCCGAGCGAAGATCAACCTTAGAGAAAATGGTTGCACCATGTAATTCATCTTGCAATTCTTCTATAACAGGAATTGGGAATCTATCTTTAATAGTGAGCTTGTTTAAAGCTCTATAGTCGATGCAGATCCTCCACGACTGATCCTTCTTTTTAACCAACAGGACTGGAGAAGAATATGGGTTGGAGCTATGTCGTATAACTCCATAAGCTAGCATTTCTTGAATCATTTTCTAAATGATGTCCTTCTAGACTGAAGGATACCTGTATGGCCTGATGTTAATAGGTTGAGAGCCTTTCTATAATGGGATCCTGTGATCGTGCCCTTGCTTGGGTGGCAACTCAGTTGGCTCACAAATACATCTTCAAATTCATGAAGCAGTACAACTATCTCCTTTGGTTCGTGAGCTTCTTCTATCACGACTTGCAGCTCTCCCATGCCTTCGAGACTACCCAGTGGCAAGGTGGCTAGCTAAGTAGGTTTCTGCAAGAGTTTTTGTAGTCCCTCATTAGAAATTAATTATAGCTTGTCATCGGAATCTCCCTTTAAAACAAAATCCAGCTTCCCCAGTTGGAATTTCATCTGCAGGGATTGAAATTCCAAATGATATCTCCAAGTGTAGAGAGCCACTGAATGCCAAGAGCCATGTTGTAGTTGTCCAAAGCCAATAAGACAACATCGGTTTTGAACTCATTTCCCTTGCATCTTCCAAGTAAATCCCTCGCAGAGAGATTCACAAGTGATTGTGGCTCCATTAGCCACCAAGACCTTCACAGGAGCTACCTTTACAATCGAACCTCCCAGCTTCTTCGCCAAAGTTTCATCTAGAAAATTGTGAGTACTGTTAGAGTCCTTCAAAATTTGTATAGTCTTAGTGCCGACCTGACCTTTGATTTGCGTGGTCTGAAAGCTTATACTGCCAGACAAGGCATGGATCGATATCTCAGGAGCCATTTCTGATAGCTCCTCTTCGTCATCTTTCTCTTCATTCTCTACCTCCTGCACTTCAATCATATACAACTGTCTTTTAGGGCACTTATGTCCAGGTGTATATTTTTTGTCACACCAAAACACAGTCCCTTTGCTCTTCGCTCATCCACCTCTCAGCTTGAGATGGATTTTGTGGATTTTGGAACATTCTTCAAAGAAGCGAGGGGCACAACATTCTTAGGGAGTGGTAGCAGTCCATTTCCCTTACTATCGTCAATCTTCCTTTCTACAAAACTTCCTCCATCACTTCTGCTATTAGAAGGAACAAGACGAGGGAAGGCTATCAATGCTTTGAAATTAGATTTAACATTCTCAATGCTGTTGCAAGGATAGTCCTCATCCTCTTGAATGTTGGCTAGGATATAGGCTTCTTGTATGGATTGAGGTTTGTTCATCCTTACTGCCTTCTGCATTTCCTATCTCAGGCCCCCCGAGGAACATACTTAATGCAAGGGGTTTCGAGATTCCAACCTTATGCCACAGTTGATCAAATTCATTGAGATAGGTACGTAAGGTACCTATTTGCACAAGGTTTTTCAATTCAAACATCAGATCATCGTAGGCTCTGGTACTGAATTGAGCTATGATGGCCTCCTCATACCTCTTCCACCTTAATGGTTCATTGTTGTCCTTAAGACTCCGCAGAAAGGCTTGATGCTAGTATAATGCTCTTCCTTCAACATGAATGGAGACCAACTTCAATTTGGACTCCTCTGAGGTGTCATCGAACTCGAAAAATTGTTTAACTCTTCTTAGTTAATTTCCGCTCATCGGTAGGATGAGCCTAAGTTTTGGCTTGACTTTCACCAGTGCTTCTATGTGGATCTTTTGTTCTAAGAAGCTCACACTTCTCCTCCATCAATTTGGCATTCTGAGTTCATAATTCCTCCTGGAATTTTTCTTGTGACTTCTCATTTTTGAATTCAGATCAATGTACATTCGATCCTGGTACTACTGCAATTCCAACATTTACAATTCATGATTGCAGACCACAGCTTCCAACTTCTTAAGCTCTTGAGCGCTTGTCTCTGCCATGGGTTGTGGCCGAGGATCGTATGGCTCTGATACCACTTGACAGGCTTCGCACTCAAAGTTCTAGGGACAAAAAGAGAGAGACAGTAGAACAAAGGGTTCTAGAGGGAGAGAAGGGAGGGAGAGCAAGAAGAAACTCAAGCAGAGAGATAGGAGGAGGAAAGGTCAATCTTATATTCTCATTTCCTGTAGAATACAGGGAGCATTGATGATTTATAACCCTCCCATTTGGGGCGGGAAACTCTAAACCTAGAAATAGAGTAACTGTCTTATGTTACAAACAACAACAAATTAATGACTCCCTCTATTCTTTATTACACAATGCTCCCTCTATTTTCTTATTCATACAATTCAGTCCCTCATCCTAACACTCTGCTCTTCCCCTCAATGAGAGTTGCGTTCTCTCTTCTTTCTCGCTCTCTGATTCCTGAGGAATTTTTTTCTTCCCTTGAGGGAACATCCACCTCCTCTTCCCTTCTCCTCGGCTGTTATGGGTTCTCTCTTCAAAACCCTAATATTTCTCTTCCATATCTGTCCTCCTCTTTTCTGTTTCTCAATTTTATAATTTTCTAGTAAAATTTATCCAATTATGATCCCATGAATGAAAAATCTCGTGAAAAGAATCTTGAATTTGTAAGATCTAATTTTTCAAACCCGGTTAGCCACTATGAATCTGTTAAGATCACTGGAGTCCAAATTTTAAATTTTTCATGCCAACTTTCTATTTTTGATGCCGCGTTTTATTTTTTCTCTAATTCTCAAATAAAATTAATTCTACTTAATTTGGACCTCCCGATAAATATCTATAAATTTTTAAATAAAACTAACCAAAATAAATGAATTTGATAGACTTGCTCGATCTCACTTAAAAAATTATATTTGCTTCTTAGGGCACATGATATGTCAAATCGAGCATAATTCAATGTGCTTAGTGATGACTCTAAATTTTCCCTATCTGAATCTAATTAGTTTCTCGATTTTACTCTTAAACATTTTATTAGGTCCGGTGTGGATACGTGCTCACTTAATTTCCTCAAGATCCAAGTTCAATTACTTTCCGGACCAAAATGAAGTGTCAAAACTTCCAATCTATGGACCTCACATTCCAATAATTTCATAACAACTATAATATTATAAAAGTCATATTGCATGTTTAATATATATTACTCTATTTTATAATGGAATAAAATACTCAATAGATTTCTCAAAATAGTTTCCATCGATTGGGCTTGTTTAGATCCATAGGCTTTCTCCTCAAAGATCCTTGACCTTTTTACTGCAAAAATCATAATTAAACCTTTATAATTTGGTTTAAACAGCCACCACAAGTGCTGATTCTTGTTCTACATTTATAAATAATTTCTAGGATCCTTCCCATTCATATAAAGCCTATGAACTAAAATAAAACAAAGTACAAGATAATAAACTTCTTGTGGCTGAATAGAAGCATTTCCTAATGGGGCAATATTCATGGTTTTATATTTTTGTTCAATCTAAGTCATGGGCTAATTTTCTTATTTGAACGATGTTTATGGGGTGTTTGTTCAATCAATGATCCTTGGATAATCATTCTTAATTCCATTTTTTCCAAGTTATTAGAATAATTTAGAGGCTTGCATTAAACAAAATTAGCAACTCAATCAAATCCATAAAAATAAACTTATCTTCCATGCTTCCACAACTATAAACTACCTCCATTAAGGATGATATAGAATAATTCCTTAGTACTCAACACTCAGTAATTTTCAAATCTTAACTTTCACAAATACCACCTAACAATCATTTGAAAAAATAAGTATCAATTCAAGAAAATTAACAAAAGGTCATTCTTCTCTACCCAAATAACTTATTCGATACAATAATCCAACATATGATCATGTAACTAAATATTTAAATCCATTATTGCAGCTAAAATTGAAAGGCTCCCTTGCATACCAACAATGTCTTTCATGTAACTACTCGAATAATGTACTAACATAACTGCTTGTCAAAATAACGTATCATTTAAACCATTACTAATGGAAATGAAAAACATTTAAATTCTTTTGGTTCCTGTCAATTCTTACTTCCTCCAATTGACAAATTAGCTACTTAACTAAGAGTGCCCAAATTCTAATCATTTATTGACTAAAATATTTAATCAATCAATCAAAGAATTAGAAGTAGACTCTCTGTAAATCAAGTTTCTCCTTAATAATATCTTTAGTCTAAATCCTATTAATCAACAAAGTCTAGCTCCAAATGTTAAATTCTAAAACCCATGTAACCATAAGAACGACAACATAAAATCCATGAATACTCATAAGCCCTTAGGTGAAGCTAACTCTAACTAACTTAACAAGGTAAAGAAATTAGTAGTAAGCTCAATGGAATCAAAATTCGATCAAGAGTCTTTATTCTACTTATAATCCTAATATGTTTAGCCAAGCATTTCCAGGCTCATACCATTCAATATAAAGACAAAAATCACGTAAAGCAACTTGAGAAATCTAGCACACGTACCTAACAATAGTTATAAGCATATTGAAACTAAATTAGTTCTTCATCCGTTGTATAACCAACCCAACTCGAAATCTCTCCCAGCTCGAACCCCTCCCCAAGCACTCTCTCTCTCCCCCGCGTTTTGTTGGTGTGAAGGAGCAAATGCCAAGTGACATTTTTGGGGAAAAATTTAACGGGTTGGTGTGAAGGAACAAATGGCAGTAGACATATCTGGGGAAAAATTTAACGGAAGGAACGGATGACTATGTGGGTTGTTCGGTTGAAGAGGATAAACACATGGGGAATTGATTGATTGAAGTTTAATGGGCTTAAATCAATTCTTGTGGTCCCAATTATAGTATTTTGGCTCAATTAAGTAAGGGGTTCCCAAAGACATCTCTTGGAAGGAATAACGAGCTTGTTCACATGTGAAAACTTTTCCTATGATAGAAGATATCGCGACTTTACTTGGGCATCCCCAGACTCAATTATTTCCTCTAGGATTCACATCCAGGGTTCACACAATAACTTTTGACGTTGGTTGATATTCCAATATGTGGGAACCTGATGTCCTAGAAACATATGCCTAGGCATCATAGCATTAGTCTTCACCAATTGACATGTTCCTTCTTAGTTAACAATGACTATCGTAGCAGAGCAATCATGCTCATTTTGGTTTTGCACTATCTGATTGGACCACCTGCTAAAACTTAGAACATGGTCCATATCAAGGCTCTGGGACAATGCAAAGCCACTTCGGAGGGATGCAACTGTTGCGTATTTACAAGTGCATGCAAGTATAAGTATCACAAGTAAGTAATAAAGGTTGAATAGAGTATCATTTCTGCAAAAATTCCCCTACCAATCACTAAAATTGACACAATTTTATCCAAACCAAGTCAATTGATTAATGGAGTAGTGAGTAGATAAATAAAATAGAATTTAAACAAGCAAAAATCAATCAACTGAAATACTCCTAGGGTTCACAACCTTACCTATTCTAGTCTTAAGCAATGTCCTTTTTTCAGACAATTAACTCTATCATGTTATTAACCTATGGTTCTAGTGTTTCCCCAGTATATCCTTATGCATCTCTCGATGTCTCAAGAAAGTACGTAAGTAGAAGACACTAATCCACTCTATCTTTAGGGGGTTAATGTTGAACGGCCAATTTAAACCAATCCTAACTGCCTATCTAGGGTTCTAACCATCTCTTGATGGCTTACACAAACTTACCTCTCAACATAAGTTAACCTAGACTGTGCACTCTCTAGCGTGATTTTGATTCCCTCTCTCGAGGCTTCTCTCCCTCTCGAGATCATTCCCATGGGCAGCCAATCCAAAAGAAAGCGTGAAGAATAGGATATGATAAATAACACCTAGGAGGCATACCTCGATAGAATTATCATTCACATGAGAGAAAAGAACTTTACTTAAAACATCAAAACATGTTCCATTGATTCCCCTAGGAATCTAGGGGTTTAGTTCAACATAGTAAAAGAAAATACAAGAGTTAGAAGAGAAGACGACATCATGAAAATAAGAAAGATGGGCTTAGAAGGAACTCTAGATGTTTGTCCACGATCTTCAAGCCCGATCCTGCCTTCTTGCTTCAAATCCACAGCCTTTCTTCACTCTTGAACACAATGAAATACGTTGAATGTTGATGTAGAAGTTTTGTCCCAAGCCACTGAAGTGATTCCCTTAACGTAATGGATGAGTTGGGATCTATCGGGACATTTCCCAATCTTGAAGTTTCCCTTCTTAACAGCTGACTGTTCTCTCGAGTTTTTGACCGCCTTCCTCTTTATTTCTAGGCTGTTAATTGCTGTAATAAGTGTGGGAAGACATTTAGAAACTTTCCTAAGTCGTTGCGATCAAGAATGACAAGTTTCCTATTTTTAAACTGCATGGCGTCTAGTGGACCGCAGTCTATAGACCGGGTCTAAGTCCTCTACTTTGCCTAAACTTCTATAGACCACGGTTGCCATGCTTTGCGTGCATTTCCCTTTCTTTGGCTGTAACTTTCTTGTTTTAGTTCCTATTTGTAATCTATTTGATGCATTGGAATTTTGACTCGATAAGCTTTCCAGTGACATCTTATTTGTCATATTTGTCTTACAGAGAGTATGAGAAATATCTTGTTAAATTTGCTGCATTGAACGTTGAATCATCGAGCAAGCTGTTTCTTCATCATTCCACACATCTTCTTTCAATTTCCCAGACATTAAACCACTTCCAACTGTATCTAATCCACATTTAAAGTTCTCGAAAATATTATTTTAATAATCAAATCCCAAGAATAAAAAGATATGCAATTAGCCTCTAAATATATGAAAGTGGCCTAAAACTCAAGAATCTAGGTCAAGAATGGACAACAATCATACAAATCATAATATCAATACACCTCTAAACCTAGACTTTTGCTTGTGCCAGGCAAAAATTAAGAACATGCGATCAAAGATTAAACCAAGTTGATCCCATAACATTCCCAAGAACGACTTGTTACCTTGCACACAATCTTTATTTTGAATGCTTCCAACCCCTGATGCTAATTTTTCAACAAAAACTCAACCCTCACCGTGTTGTGTTAGTACACACACTCTTATAAAAGTTTAAGCACCCAATTTGAAATTAGGTTAGTCAAGCACACAATCAAGAGACTCGAATAATCACAAAGACATTGCCTTTGACAATTCCTCTATTTTATTTCTCACTTTTTTCTTTACTAGTGCACGACTCTGGGTGTCAAGTCCATGAGTTAGGCCCATGTAGCGACGAATCAACCAATGGCTTCCGTCCTAGTTGGTCCAAGGCATTAGATGTTTAGATACCCCTACGGATCTATCCTTGAGCTTCGATGAATGGACTATTTTTTCCACCATGAGCATATGTCAGGCCTTATTGCGTATGCTTTCATACTAAATGGCGCTTAAGCCCATACAGTGGTGCTCAGACCCTTGGCACATTTTTCAATAAAGCTCACATATGCAATACTACAAGATTTTTTTACTAGCTCATGCATAAATCTTTTTTTTTCACACATTTTTCTATTTCTTTCTTTATTTACCATTGGTGAGATAGCAAAGTTCATACTCTTGACTACTCTGGAAGCAACATGAAGGGCAATTTTTTTAAGCTATCCCTAAAGCAAGATTATCATGAAAATACTGGGGTTTAGACCATGAAAAAATTCTCTAAAACACATCCTAAGGTAGTTACAATCTCAAATCTGATCATATTTCAAATTTCAAGCCATTAGTTATCATCATGGAAGAAGGACCAATTGGTTCTGAAAAATTTGTGCATGCTCCTAATGCATGTAATCACATCACACAAACTTGATTCACTCTTGCATATGGAATAACTTCTCCCTAAATGCAAACCTAATATAGGACATGGACCAAAGTTAAAATGAAAAGCAAAACAAGCAAGAAATAGCATAACAAGCAAGAAATCCAAACAAACAAGGCATAGTTTCCCACCCCAAACCTAAACTTAGCATTGTCCTTAATGTGAAAAAAAAGTAAGGGAATAGAAACTTGCCTTTTCAGTTGGTTGGTGGAGCCCCAATCCTTGTTAGTCTAATTTAGACCTCGGTCTAATGGTTATGTGCGAGCTATGTCTTTGTAGACCGCGATCACTTTCACTGGTTGCCGCTTTTTTTATGCTGGCTTTAGTAAACCGTAGCCTCTTTCCCTTGGATTGCAAATTTGTGACGCTTTCTTCAATTTGTTCCACATTTCGTAAATGCAATCAGAAATAATTAAAATGAAACTAAAATGTAGAATATGAAATAAAAAAGGAAAGTGAAAATTTATTCCAATCTTGGGTTGCCTTCCAAGAAGCACCACGTTTATAGCCCTTGGCCCAACTAGCGGTCTCGTCATCCTCCTTGTCCTTGAGTTGAGGACTCCTCCCAATTGATGGGGTCCCCTTTATATGTCTTCAAACGATGTTTATCCACCTTGAATTTTCCCTTTGTCTTTTCATTCATTAGTTCGACAGTATCATATGGCAAGACTTGTATCACTTGGAATGGTCTCGATCGTCATAACTTGGGCTTTTCTAGAAAGAATTTAAATAGAGGATCATGGTAAAGAACTAGTTGACCAGGTTGAAATTCTCTCACCATAGTCCTTTTGCCATATCTTCTCCTTGTCATACATGCTTATTTTGGATCAGTTGGTTTCCCTAAAGGTTTAGCCAACTTCTTTGGCTCACTTGCAATTACCTTCTACCTGTTTCATGTTTTCATGTTGATCATGATCGCGATGTTGATCAACATGTTGATCCACTTTATGTGCATGCTTACTTTGACCTTCTTGAAAGTACTGATCAGTATGCCTATCAACGAAAACAATGGAGAAGCATTCATTAGATATTGGATCCATGGAATGGAATACTTTAAAAATCACCGTTACCTCATCAACCCTCATCGTGGGCTCTCTTTCTCCATGTCTATCAATGCATGACCTATAACCAACAAAGGTCTTCCAAGAATAATAGGGATATTTCGATTTTACTCATAGTCAAGAACAACAAAATCAACTGAAAAGATAAACTTACCAGTTTTCACAAGAACATTTTCAATTACTCGACGAGCATATGCAATCGATCTATCCGCAAATTGAAGAGTAATAGATTTAGGTTTCACTTCTCCTAATCCTATATCTCTAAAAACCGAGTAAGACACCAAATTAATACTAGCACCAAGATCGCATAATGCCTTACCATCAAAATCTTTTCCAATAAAGTAAGGGATAGTGAAACTACTTGGATCCTTTAATTTTTGACGTAGCTTACCATGCAAGATTGTGCTACACTCTTTATTTAAGACAACTGCTCATAGTCACCGAACCTATGCTTTCTTGAGATGATTTCTTTCATGAATTTTGCGTAATTCAACATCTATTCAAAAGTTTCAACGAAAGGAATGCTAATATGCAATTTCTTAAAAATATCTAAAAATTACAAAATTGATGCTTGATTTTCTCCTTTTGTACTCTTTGTGGGAAAGGGAGAGGTGGATATGTCCAATTTTATTTCGGGGTACTCCCTTTAGCTTCCTTTTGCTATGGTGGGTCGATGTTGTTATTCTTGGGTTCGTCAAGATGCTTGTCGGAGCTGCTTCCCTCTTGGACCGTGGTCGTAGACCACGGTCTATTGAGTTCTTCTTTGTCACTGTTGTTTTGGACTGCAGTCTAAGCTCATCTGCGGATTGTTCACCTCTTTCGCCCTCTAAAGTGTGATGGCTTTAACTTGCTCCACTAGTAGGCCTCTTCACTTAACCTTCGTACCGAATGTTAATGCTCCAATTGGCCGGGAAATAATTGCTTGAACCAATTGAACTATTTGAATCTTCATAACGCGCATCTATGATTGTAAAGCAACAATTTGATTAGAATATGATTGAACAGCAACCAGTGTTGCTTGAAAAGATTACAAAAAATTAATTAAAGCCTCTTCTAATCTTGAAATGCGATCTAGAGCCAAAGGTTGTTGTTTCTGAGTTGATTGGAACCCTAGTGGTGGATGGGCCTTGGTGCTATTGTTGGCATAGAAGAAATTTAGATGATTTCTCCAACTCGGATTATAAGTATTGTATTCTTACATTGGTCCCATGTAGATCTCTTCTTCGATGGCTCCATAGCTTGGTCTTGCTCCTTGGCTTTTCCATGCTATTACTTCCTTCAATATTGCGTCCATCTTTGTCGAAAGAGCTGAAACAACGTCCATCGAATGTAGTCTTATAGGTCCTAATCCTGTTGCTCTTTTGGATGGCCATTAATAACTATTATTCGTCATCTCCTCATGCAATTCGTAAACATCCTCGATTATTTGTTCATGATTGAACCACTTGCAGCTGTATCAACTGAGTTACAACAATTATCAAATAAACTATTATAGAAAATTTATACCAATGTCCACATCTCGATGCCGTGATAGGGCATACTCGTAGTAGCTCCTTGAACTACTTTCATGCTTTATATAGAGGATCCATTGGCTGTTGTTTGAAAGCTATGATGTCATTATTTAGCTCCATTATTTTAGAAGGTGGAAAGTACTTAGCCAAGAAATTTTCGGTTATTGCCTCCCATGTGTTGAGAGTGCTTAGTGGGAGTGATAGTACCCATGAATTAGCTTTGACCCTCAGAGAAAAGGAGAAGATAGAGATCCGGATATACTCGGTGGACACCCCTTTGAAACGGAAAGTGTCACAAATCTCCAAGAATTTTGCCAAGTGCACATGTGGATATTGCAAAATAACAAGAAATTTGAAGCATTTGGATTACCGATGGTTTGATCTCGAAAGTGCGGGCTAGAACTAGTGGTTTGACAATGCTTGATTTATTCTGAAATTGAGGTTGCCCATATTCTCTAATTGTTTTTTGATTTTGGTTCCAATTTATCAACTCACCTCCTTTCCCATCCTCCTTGGCTTCTTGAGTTTACTTTTGCTCTCTTAGCTTTCTAAGTAAAATGTGTTCTATCTCTGGATCGGGTTCAAGTTACTCTCCTTAGTTTCTTCTTTGCATGCAAGGAAAGAAGTTTTACCTACAAAATCAAACAAAACAAAAAAGTGAAAAGAAGAAAAAGAACTTAGTCAAAGAACAATTGCTCAGTATTAGGTTAGTAAAAAAAATCCCCGGTAATGGTGCCAAAAACATGTTGCATATTTAGGAGTGCACGTAAGTATACATATCGAAAGCAAGTAATAAAGGGTGAATAGAGTATCGTTCCCGTGAGGATTCTCCTACCAATCACTAAAATTGTCACAATTGTATCCAAGCCAAGTCAATCGATTACTAGAGTAGTGAGTAGATAATTAAAATCAAATTTAAACAAGCAAAAATCAATCAATTGAAATACTCCTAAGGTTTATAACTTCACCTATTCGAGTCTTAAACAAAGTTTCTCTTATGCAATTAATTCTATCATGTTATTAACCTAAGATCCTAGGGTTTCCCCACTACCTCCTTATCATCTCTCGATGTCGCAAGAATGTACCTGTTAATTATATAAATATGCTTATTTTAACATATTTTTAGGCTTAGATGCAAGGGAGTTATGCAAGTTTCATGAGTTTTAATGCACATTGGTTGTTTTTCCTTAGTTGAGTGAAATTATTTTACAATTAATTAATTTTAATTTTCTTCCAAGAATATTGGTACTTTCGAGTTTTTTTATTGATGTAGTTGTACAATGGAGGACCATTGGACTAAGATAACGGACCCCGATCCATGAAACCAACATGAATAGAGCAGAAGAACAAAGGAAACAGGGGAAGGGTCGCAACCCAGGGTCGGACTTCCTGAGGTGAGAGTAATACAGAGTTTTGGGTCGCAAGTCAGGGCTGCGACCCCTCGCTGGGATAGAAGATTTTGTAATATTTGCAGAATATTGGGTTTCTTGAAGACCTCGAAACTTGATATGGAAGATATTCTAAAATATTGGAATACCAAAAGAGCATATTTCACTTGACTCACACAATGGGAATGATAATATTTTGTTAGAATATTATCAGGATAGAGATATTTGGAAATATTTTAGGCAAGCTATAATATTTTATTCTCTATCCTTATAAACACTAGATCTAGCAACACACCGGGGGCCCTTAGATATTAGTTTTTTTACACATCTTTTTGCGGCCAGGAGAGATTGGGTCATTCAAGGCTTCAAGGTAAGGAGAGGATCGATGTGCTTCAAAAAGACTTTGGGGATCGTGAGATCGGCTTCGAATCATCCAAGAGTTTTCTCTTCCTTTCCTCTTTTTGATGCAAATCAAGATAATGGTACAAGAGATCCTATTAGAGTTCCTAACGGGCCAATTACGAGGGCACGGGCCAAGAAGCTTAGAGAATATCTGAACGGGCTAGTTCAGAGAATTTGGACTCAGGCGAACTCAATGAAGCATGCTGAAGCAAGTCCACGTGTGCCAGCAACATATGTCAACATTATTTAAGTTCTTGAAGATTCCAGTCAAAGTTGATTAATTCTGGTCAAAGAATAATATTACATGGCTAAGTAATATATTACCTTTCTAAGTTAGAATATTAGGGTAATATTTCATTGTTTCCTAAAGAATAGTTAGAATATTTTTGTTGCCTATTACATAGGAGGCAATCTGGAGATACAATATTTCGCATATCTTGTAATTGTGGCCTATTTATAGGTCAAGGCTGAGGATGAACGAATTTTCAGACTTCTTTTGTTATTCAATACATCATTTTGTGAGGAATTTGCTCTTCTTGGTTCTTGAGAAGACTCGTAGAACTTATCAAGGTTTCTTGTGGCGTTCTACAACCGGACTTATCACTTCGATCCTCGGGGTGGGGCGTCCTTTCCAAACCGTAGCTTTGGTTCCTATCTCGCTAGGTAGTGGGTCAAAGCTCGCCTTCGGAACTTGTTCTTTGCAGATCTTGGGGTTCTCTTTCACATATTGTTGTCGGGTTTTGCCACATGTTGATAAGGTTCACATCAATTGGTATCAGAGCTTTGGTTCTAAGACGAGTTTCATCTATCCTTTTTCATTATTTTCTTCTTCGTTCTTGTTGAAATCTATCCTTTCTTTTCTTAGTTTGTTCTTGAGTTTGCTTGCAAAAAAAAAAAGAGAAAAAAATTCGTGCAAAAAAAAAGAAAGAAAAAAAAAGTATCAACAGCAAAACAAAAAAAAAAAAGAAAGATAGACAGAAACCAAAATTAGAAAGAAAGAAATCAAGGGAAGCGAAGAAGATATCATACTGTCTTAGCATCAACTCATCAATCATAAATCCACTTAGTTTTCTTGCTCAGAATCATTCCTTTTCCATCATTCTTATGTTTAAGATTCATACTCATCTATTTCCTTGACTCTTCACCCTAAGGATCCTTGTGATTTGTTTTGGTTGGATTCATACTTGAATTGCTGCAAGTTTCTTGGTTGCTCCTTGAGTCCGATTAAGAACTAAAGAAGGCAACAAGAGCGGAAAAAGGCCAGAGTGGTGAGCATATTAGAGGGTAAAAGCCGAATACTTGAGAGAAACACGAGCGAATTGAGTGAATCATCTTTTGAGTGAAACACGTGAGGGAGTGAGGTGAGGTCCTTTTTCTTTCTATATTCATACTAACCTAGTTGCAGAATCTATACATGGCTCAACATCGAGACAGAGATCCATCCGAAGAGATTCAACAACATACCATCCCGAATCTTCAAATGGAAGCATTGTTGGGGGAGATGAGACGGATAATGCGACTTGAATTGGGGCCAATTCAAAGTAGGTTGGATCAGGTGGAAGATAGAGTATCGAGAGAGCCGCATCACAGCCACAACAATAGGGGGCATGGGCGACATGTTCCATGGGGAGATAACGAGGATGATGAGGAGTTAGAAGAACCGAACAAGCGACGAGGCATGTTTGGGCATCAGAATGGAGAAGTTAGGAATCGAGAAGATAATAATTTGGGTAGCATCAAGATGAAGATTCCATCTTTCCAAGGCAAATATGATCCAGAAGCATATCTTGAGTGGCAGAAGAAGATGGAGTTCATATTTGATTGCCACTACTATTCCGAAGCAAAGAAGGTAAAACTTGCTGTCATTGAGTTTTCTGATTATGCTATTACATGGTGGGACCAGCTTGTTTTGAGCAGGAGACGGAATAGAGAACGTCCGATTGAAACATGGGAGGACATGAAATCGGTGATGAGAAAGTGGTTCGTTCCAAGCTACTATTACCGAGAGTTGCATAAAAAGTTGCAATCTCTTAGACAAGGGAGTCGAAGTGTTGAAGATTATTTTAAGGAGATGGAGATTACAATGATACGAGCCAACGTGGAGGAAGATCGAGAAGCCACTATGGCCAGATTTTTGTTTGACTTGAACCGAGAAATTCATGATAGGGTAGAAATGCATCATTATGTAGAGTTGGAAGAGATGGTGCACATGGCGATCAAAGTGGAACAACAACTCAAGAGAGGAGGCACACGATCAGGTCCCAACTCGCAGTCTAACCTTTGGAAGCTGAGCTCCTCAGAGAAGGAAGAAAAGCCACAGACATCTTCAACTCTTAAGGCTAAAACTGAGCCAAAGTTGGGAAACACCAGCCGCAATTCCCAAGGTACAACAGATATTTCTACTACTTGGAATCGTGATATTAAGTGTTTTAAATGCCAAGGCAGGGGACACATGGCTAACCAATGCCCAAACAAGAGGGTGATGGATATAAATGCCCAAGGAGAGCTAGAGTCGGAGGATGAAGAAGACGATCCCGACATGCCACCCTTAGAAGATGCTTATGATGGGCAGTATGCTGTTGAAGGAGAGATATTGGTGGCAAGACGAGCTCTCAACGTGCAGGTTAAGGAGGAAGAAAATAATCAAAGAGAGAACTTGTTCCATACTCGATGCTTTGTGAACAACAAAGTGTGCAGCGTCATAATTGATGGAGGAAGTTGCACCAATGTGGCTAGCACAGAATTGGTGGAGAAATTGGCATTACCCACCTTGAAGCATCCACGACCTTATCGACTCCAATGGTTGAATGATAGTGGAGACATCAAGGTGACAAAGCAAGTTCTGGTTGCTTTTTCTATTGGAAAATATGTGGATGAGTTGCTTTGTGATGTAGTTCCCATGCATGCATGCCATATACTATTGGGAAGGCCATGGCAATATGATCGGAGGGCTACACATGATGGTTTTACCAATAGGTACTCCTTTGTAATGAATAAGCAGCCCATAGCTCTTATGCCATTAACTCCAAAACAAGTTCTTGATGATCAAATGAAGCTGAAAAGAGCAAGTGAAAAGAAAACAAGGACAAAATCTGAAATTGAGAGAAAAGAAAGTATGGGAGAAGAAAAAGAAAGAGGAAAGAATAAGAAAAAGAGTGAAAGTGAAGAAGAGAGAGTTTCAGTCATAGGGAGAGCAAGAGAGGAAAAATTAAGTTTCATTGCAAAGAAAAGAGAGATCAAGCGAGTATTATTTTCTGATCAACCCCTTATAGTACTTATGTACAAGGATGTCCTTTTAAACACTAATGATCTTGTCGGTTCTTTGCCGAGTGTAGACACTTTATTTTGGCTCAGAAATGTTTCAAATTTCATTTTTTTTGAGAAAATGGGTGGACCCCGATTTTGGCTCAGATCGACCAAGTTTCATTTTTTGGTTATTTTGTCTTCGTAGCCAATCTTTATTTCTACATTCTTATTTATGTTTTACTATTATCCTTATATAAAAAGAAAAAAACAACAACAAACAAAAAAAAAAACAAAAACAAAAACAAAAAAAAAAAGTTAATTGGAAAAATTTAAAAAATGGAAACTCAGGTCAGAGGACTTGACGTCCTCTGCCTTTTTTGGCTGAAGCGGCTTCTTCTTCTCCACAGCAACACGCCTCTCTCTGCCCCGACTTGCCTTGCACGGCTCCACCACTGAATCGAGACCTGCCGCTGACACTCGTGTTTCCCGCCGGGCTGTCCCGAGCTTCTCTCCGTCTTCTTTCTTCTATAAGAGGGAGGAGAGGATCGTTCATTGACGGATCAGACCCGGGGACGCCGAGTCGGAGCTCTCGATCGTCCTCGAACCTCGGCAGACCAGAGAGTTCACCAGTAGCCGACCACCACCACGACCACGCCACTGCAAGGCCGGTCACTGCTGTCTTCGCCACTTGGAAGGTCTTCTCCGAACCACAGGACTCATTTGGCCCCCTAAGAAGCTACTGAATCGGATCCTGCCATCGCTCGACCGAAGCTGCTCGCAAGGTATTCGTTGGAAGGCGTGAACCACTCCCCACTTCTCTGAGCCAACCGGTAAGCAAGGTAAGATTCACCTCAGCCCCTTTAAGCTAGGAAACGAATTTCACGGGCTACAAGACTGATTGCCCGATCGATCTGTAGTTGCTTTTGTGTTGATGATTGCTGGGTTTTATTCACTGCTTGCTGGGCTGATTGGATTTGATTGGTTAGATAATTGTGCTGAGGTTCCTTATATTTTGTAATGGCCTTGATGTTGCTGGGTGGCTGTGCACATGATGATGAGGATATGCGGTGGATATTTGCTCGATTTTGGGTTATCCAGGGGAGTTTTTAGGGCTGTTTAAATGGTTTGGTTTGCGGCTGCTCTTGTCTCAATGTTCTCTTTGTTGTGAATGCATTTTTAAGGAAAATAGAGCCATCTTTCATACATTATTGCAGCAGCTCTTCGCCGTGTATTTTTCCTTCGTTTTAATGGCAATTTCGGTGGGAAAAGGTGATGTTTAGTGTCCATGGTGGTTGCTGGCCATGGCTCAAGGATTTCTCATGACTTAAATCCCATTTCCAACGAGAATAGAGCTGCCCATTGCAGCAGCTCCCGGCTCTCTGTTTTTCTTTCGATTTAATGATGGTTGTTGAAAGGGAATGCGGCTGTTTAAAGTCTATAATCGCTGCATGCCTTTGCTCGATGATTTCTCCCACTTTCGTTGTTGTTTTTTAGGGAGTAGAGCCTTAGTCTACGAATCTGTGCTGCTGGGTTTTGCTGCACATTTCTCATGATTTTCTGGGCATTTTGATATAAAAATGAGGCTGCTTAGAGTCCTTAGTCGCTGCAGCCCCTTTGGTCGATGATATCTCCCACTTTCATTGTTATTTTAAAGAGATTAGGGCCTCAGTTTTTTGGTCGTTGCAGCAGCCCCTTGCTGGGAGCTTTTCCTTGATTTTCAATGACATTTTGAGAGAATCGGATTTGTTCGGTGGCTGAGGTTGTGGCCACTCTTTGCTCGACGATTTCCCTTTGTTTTGACATGTTTTTGAGGTGAAATAGGGCTGTTTTGTCCCCGTTGTGCAGCTGGTGCTTATGCGTTTATATGCTGTGATTTCATCGCCATTTTGCTACAAGAACAGGGCTGTTTCGTTTCTGTCATTGCTGCTGGTCATTGCTTCGGGAGTTCTCATGGTTTCAAACCCATTTTCAATGAGAATGGAGCTATTTATTTGCCTGTTATTGTAGCAGCTCCTTGTTCTGTTTTCCTTTGATTTAACGATGACTTTTGATAGGAAACATGACTGTTTAAAGTCCATATTTGCTGCAGCTCCTAGCTCAATGATTTCACCCACTTGCCATATCGGTTTTGTGGAGATTAGAACTCTGTTTTGTTAGTCTGTGCTGCTGCTCTGTGCTGCGTTCTTCTTCTTTGTTTCCATGGCCTTTTGGATGAAAATGAATCTGTTGAAAGTCCATGGCTGCAGCAACACTTTGCTCGATGATTTCTCCTATCTTTGATGACATTTTTTAAGAGATTAGAGCCCTAACACGCTGTCAAAAGCTGCTGCAATTTGGTGGTTGTCTAGTACTTATTTCGTATCATTTGGAGGCTCCTAACATCGGGTTTTGGAGCTATCACTCACTGCCTCATTTTGTGATTGTTTGAGGTTTGTTTCGAACTATTCTTTAGCTTTAAATCTTGGGTCTAGGCTTACAAAGTGAATCCACCTTGAGTTGTCTTTGATTGTGTCTTACATGCTTGACTCGTGGTATATTGAACTGTGACATTATCTATGTTGTTCCCTAAGTCAAATGAATAAGTCAAATGAATGGTCTTTTCATGAATTATTTGATATGTGGCGTATGCAGATTGGGTCATAATTTTGGTTATCAGATCGTGTCAATCCACTGATCCATGTTTCGAACAGGGTAAGAATTGGACTTAATAAAACAAGGCAAGCTTAGAAGCACTAGGGTACCGATTTTAGGGCGTGTCGACTGGCTTGCGAGCCTTTCGAACGTAATAGAACCCCCGGATCCAAACTTTGGTTCGAGACCGACTAATAAAACCTAGGTGGTTAGTGTCATGCTCCCTTAGGTGGATGATAGGTTTCTGATCGACCTTAGGACTAGTTCCTTAAATGATTAGTGGCGACTCCTTTCATATATTCATTGATGACCATGACGTCGCGAGACAGCCTGCGGAAACCTCTCGATTTCGGGGTGCGACAGCTTGGCGACTCCGCTGGGGAATTCAAGTAAGAGGGTTCGAGCCCGTTTTGCTTATGTTTTCTATATTTGCCTTGTTTTATATATGTTCTTTATTCATATTGTGATGCATATAAATGCTCATTTGATTGGTGGATACTTGTGCATATTATACATGACTTTGCATACCTTAAATAACGATCGAACCCGGATCGTAGGAACTTCCCTAGGAGGGGGCTAGTAGGAGTACGCCTGTCGTGGGAACTCCCATCGGAAACGGCTCTGAAACACCTTTGCTCGATCTGAAAGCCTGAAGTACCCTTGAAAAGGGGAACAGAGGACACTGCGGATCGGGGGCCTTTAGAGCCTGCCCTTAGACCCCAGCCCACATGCATAGCATCAAGCTTTCAATCATCCGTTCCGATTGTAATTTTTTTAGGTTTAGCTTCGATTTGGGATAGAGAACCATTCTTTTGTATTTACGATTTTGATAGTTAGTCGATCCTAGGATTGGTAAGCATCTCTTTTTGTGCTTTCGGTTTTGACAATCGAGTTGTTTTTCTGTATTTCGATTTTAATGTATTTTGGCCCCTAGGTTAGCTTGCTCTAAGCTAGTGGGGCGCCTCTCTTGTACATTTGGGTTCCATAAGATTTAGATCAGTGAATCCTGGGATAACACATTTTTGCATAGATGGATTTTTTTGTATTTATGCTTTTGATGTATTTTTTTGGGGGATTTTCGGGACAATTTATTGTATGTATGTATGTGAGTGGAGTGACTTTAATTATTGCACTTGCATCACGTTTTTCCGAAATAAAACCTAGTAGAGTTGCCATTCATCCTTAGGTTATTTGCTCATCCGTCTGAACGGGGATGGAGTCCAAATTTGTGTGCCATCATGTCGATTGTCTTAGGCGCCTAGGGAACAATGTTAGCCGATGGGAGTTCGCTCGATGCCCTTAGCTAATAGGAATTGCGTCGCCTAGTGATCGGTTAAATTGACGTAACTTTGGTATCAAAAGAGTGTAAAACTTTTGAGGGAACCCATTAGAATCAAGGAGTTATCAAGTCGAATCCTGTCATGATTAACAATTTCAGGTTTTTCATGGGGCTAATAAATTAGAGACAAATAATATGAGGAACTCGACAGTGAGAATGTTATTAATCCAAGGTCTCTTGAAATTGATCAATTTAAAACTGAAAACTCTTAAGGGCAAGGGAGTCTGGTAATCGTTTTCCATTGTGGGCATTTGAAGCGTTCTCATTTCATGCCGCGACGCGACGACTCATGTTAGGTAAGCATCGATCAGTCGTTTCGGATGGGACCCACGTGTGAAGTACCCAATGGATGGTATACAAGAATTCTTGAGGTCTTGCTAGTTGATTCGTAATGGATTGAGAGAAGTAATGAACGAAGGAATGTGCGAATGTGAGCCTCCCAGCAATTTGAAGTAACTTGTCGATCCCAGCCAAAAGATGATCCTCAAGTTAGAAGCATCAAGATGAAGCATAGTTCAATGATATGATCTTCATGAAGAAGGATGGAGACCAAGTTCGTGGGGATCTCGCCCACACCCATGAAGAAGTTGCGAATGTGACGAGCAAATGGTTCGATTGAGCACTTCCCTAGAGAAATTTAAAAGAAAACTGAAAATTGGTTCAAATTTTTTAATTCTTTCTTTCTTTCTTCAAAATGTTTTGTCACTGATTTTTGTGAAAACTGAGACAAATGTTGGAAGTGCTCAATGAGCTTAGGACACGAGTCAAACGGCTTAGGGATATTCAAAAAGGATCTTGACTAAATATCACAACAAATGAGCATGTCTCGTGATACGTAGTCAAGACCCTTCATATCGATATGAATGGCAACTCACTAGCGATTTTTTCACATGCATGAGATTCGGTCTCCCAATTGTTCATTTCTTTGCTTTTCTTTTTCGTGCAGGTACAATTATTGGACCTCTGCCTTGTATAAGCCCAACTCACATGTGAACTCTAATTGGAGAGCAAGATTGAACAGTCAACTCAACCATGCTACAGCAAATGACGATACTGTACACACAAGTACCGTTGATTTGGCACACCACCACCGTGGACTCAAGATCACACCTCAACGCCCCAAATCGTCGACCTTCATTAACAGGCCGTTCAACGAATCAATGTCGCTCACTGATGCAAATGAAGAGAATTCCCCAATTCCGGGGTGCTAGGGATAATGCTTTCAAGAAAAATGGGCTCTCTCCTCATGGCTCAAGCCTACTCTCTTGCTTGCCTAGCACGCCTTCTCTCTCTATTTTTTAATTGATCCATGGAGATAATTGTGATCACTCATCAAGCTCCTACAATCATTGCAGGATACAAAATAAGAGGAGTCCTGGTGCTAGACACTCGCTCGGAATACCCAAAGTCAAAGCCATGAGGACCGACAAAGGGGCAAGGTGCCACCAAAAAATTAAACCAAAAAAAGAAAGAAAAAGATTCTCCTCTAGTGCATAATAAAGAAAACCCATCTACTGGGGCAACGACGCACTCCTGTACGGTCCCCTAGGAAAAGCTGGAAGACGGGCTGCCCTCAAGTTTTATGGAAAGAAAATTGAATCACCCCTTGTGTCTGGACTCGGAAGAAGCTCTGAAGAGCAATTTGACGTAAGAATTTTGCATGAGAACGAGTCCTCTATAAGAGACAGATAGAAGCTAAGTGATCAGAAGCCTCCCAATCAGACGGTGCGACCATTCTCTGTGGGGCATGAGTGAAAATTGAAAGGCTAATTGCAAAGTGAAAAAAAAAAAAAAAACAAAATAAGAACAAGCAAGCAGCGAAAAGAAAAAAGAAAGAAAGAAAAAGGTGAGTGTCGCCAAGGCGTTGAGTACCAAGGTCCGTATTTGGATATGTACTTGTGGCGTTACCGCTGGTTGATTCGAGATAGACCCGAGGGGTGCTTCATCACCTAGTGCCTTGGACCAACTGGGACGGGAGCCACTGGTCGATTCTTGCTACATGGATCGCCACGAAAACGGAACGCTTAGCGTCGTGCGATTTAAAAAAAAAAAAGAGTGGAAAGAACAGAGAGTATCGCCAAGGCGTTGAGTACCAAGGTCCGTATTTGGATATGTACTCGTGGCGTTACCGCTGGTTGATTCGAGATAGACCCGAGGGGTGCTTCATCACCTAGTGCCTTGGACCAACTGGGACGGGAGCCACTGGTCGATTCTTGCTACATGGGTTGCCATGAGAACGGAACGCTTAACGTCGTGCGAAAAAAAAAGAGAAGAAAAATAGAGAGTGTGAAATAGAAATAAGTGATTCGCCCATCGATAGACATGATTCTCTCACAGGGAATGGTCGCCCTTCTATGGAAACTCTTCTGTGATGGCCTGAAATTTGTCGAATACAGATGACAAGGGATTGAGCGAAATTCCTATTTCAAATAGTTCAGCAGGACTTCTGATGAGTCCTCATTCAAGGGATGAACCTTTTGGGAGTATTTTAATCAAATTGATGGCACCGTTGATAGTTGAACAGATGGGTGGTCGTACAGGATGCAAAGTTGCCTTGGCAAGGGTAGACATTAAAGCATATTTAGGTTGACCCCCTTTTTGGGGCATTTTAACCTGGCACATTCCCTCCTGGCCCTTTCCCCTTTGAAAGTCCATTGGGCGGAGATTCAAGGTGTTTTGAATTCCAATTATGGAACTCCTCATTTCAAGATGTCAGGTTTGATACAGGAATAATGTTATGAAGACTGGGGCATGTTCCTCTAGTTTGCAATGTTTTAAATTTTGACACAATTTGTTCTGCAAAGAGAAGCTACTCAAGATTGGTCAAGCTTGTGCAGGAAACTCGAGCTAGGAAAATGCTGAAAATCTAGGGGCACAATGACTCCTATCCCTTGACATCGGAAGGATTAAGAGATCCCTACCTTCCTCTCAGCAATGCCTTTAAAAGAGAAATGGAATACAACCACTCCTGGGATCGGTTACAGGGCAAAGGACCCTGCATCTTTATTAATAATTTGCATCATTCATTGCGATTATAATTGCTTGGAGTGAAACCACTAACAAGATCACTTGCTGTTTACCCTACAGGAAGGGCCAAAAGTGCTGAACAAAATCCTTCATTAGGCATGTCGAGGTTCAACAAAGCAAGAAAAAATAAAAAAGAGAGAAAATGAAGAAAAGAGAATAGAAAAGAAATAGAGAAATTGACGAGGAAGAAATGAGTGAAGGATAGCCTCAAGAGAATGGGGCAAACGTAGGAAGCGCTATCAGGACCCAACCAAGAGTTAAGGGTTCTGATGATTATGCTGAAGCATGGGTGTAGGCCTCATACTCCGATGCATCTCCCTCAATAATTAGAAGCTGGTCCTAATTCGTGACGGATCGCACTTTTCTTCTTTGCGCCCAGAGCCGCACCTCGCGCCCAGAGCCGCGTTTATTTCTTCGTTGCGCCCAGAGCCGCGTTTATTTCTTCGTTGCGCCCAGAGCCGCACACCTTGCGCCCAGAGCCGCACCTCGCGCCCAGAGCCACGTTTATTTCTTCTTTGCGCCCAGAGCCGCACTTTCCCTCTTTGCGCCCAGAGCTGCACACCTTGCGCCCAGAGCCGCACCCCGCGCCCAGAGCCGCACCCCGCGCCCAGAGCCGCGTTCATTTCTCTTTTGCGCCCAGAGCCGCACTTTCCTTCTTTGCGCCCAGAGCCGCACCTCGCGCCCAGAGCCGCGTTTATTTCTTCGTTGCGCCCAGAGCCGCGCACCTTGCTCCCAGAGCTGCACCCCGCGCCCAGAGCCGCGTTTATTTCTTCTTTGCGCCCAGAGCCGCACTTTTCCACCTTGCGCCCAGAGCCGCACACCTTGCGCCCAGAGCCGCACCCCACGCCCAGAGCCGCGTTCATTTCTCTTTTGCGCCCAGAGCCGCACTTTCCCTCTTTGCGCCCAGAGCCGCACACTTTGCGCCCAGAGCCGCACCTCGCGCCCAGAGCCGCGTTTATTTCTTCGTTGCGCCCAGAGCCGCGTTTATTTCTTCTTTGCGCCCAGAGCCGCACTTTTCCTCTTTGCTCCCAGAGCCGCACACCTTGTTCCCAGAGCCGCGTTTATTTCGTCTTTGCGCCCAGAGCCGCACTTTTCCTCTTTGCGCCCAGAGCCGCACACCTTGCGCCCAGAGCTGCACCCCGCACCCAGAGCCGCGTTCATTTCTCTTTTGCGCCCAGAGCCGCACTTTTCTTCTTTGCTCCTAGAGCCGCACTTTTCTTCTTGGCGCCCAGAGCTGCACCCTGCGCCCAGAGCTGCACCCTGCGCCCAGAGCCGCGTTCATTTCTCTTTTGCGCCCAGAGCCGCACTTCTCTCCCAGAGCCGCACCTCGCGCCCAGAGCCGCGTTTATTTCTTCTTTGCGCCCAGAGCCGCACTTTTCCTGTTATTTGCGCCCAGAGCCGCGACCCTTTCTTATTTGCGCCCGAAGCGCGTGTCATCACCTTGCTCGCACCTGAGGTGCATCTCCACCATCCGATCATGTTCACATTTGCCCAAATGCCTCTTTGTTTACCTCAATCTGTGTTTGCGATAACTTACGAAAAAAAAAAAAGAAGAAGAAGAGAGAAAAATTTAAAAAGACAAAAAAGGGGAAAAAGAGAAAATTAAAAACAAAAAAAAGAAATAGGAAAATTGAAAAATGGAAAAATGAATAAGTAGAAGGTTGGGGAAAAGAAGAGCGTGAATGAGAGGTAGATTTCTTTCCGAGCCAAAATTTGGTTCTATACTCGTCTTTGAATCGACCCTCTCATCGGACTTGTTAACTTCTCATCGAGAGTCGCTTCAAAGAGGGGCAGCTGTAGACACTTTATTTTGGCTCAGAAATGTTTCAAATTTCATTTTTTTTGAGAAAATGGGTGGACCCCGATTTTGGCTCAGATCGACCAAGTTTCATTTTTTGGTTATTTTGTCTTCGTAGCCAATCTTTATTTCTACATTCTTATTTATGTTTTACTATTATCCTTATATAAAAAGAAAAAAACAACAACAAACAAAAAAAAAAACAAAAACAAAAACAAAAAAAAAAGTTAATTGGAAAAATTTAAAAAATGGAAACTCAGGTCAGAGGACTTGACGTCCTCTGCCTTTTTTGGCTGAAGCGGCTTCTTCTTCTCCACAGCAACACGCCTCTCTCTGCCCCGACTTGCCTTGCACGGCTCCACCACTGAATCGAGACCTGCCGCTGACACTCGTGTTTCCCGCCGGGCTGTCCCGAGCTTCTCTCCGTCTTCTTTCTTCTATAAGAGGGAGGAGAGGATCGTTCATTGACGGATCAGACCCGGGGACGCCGAGTCGGAGCTCTCGATCGTCCTCGAACCTCGGCAGACCAGAGAGTTCACCAGTAGCCGACCACCACCACGACCACGCCACTGCAAGGCCGGTCACTGCTGTCTTCGCCACTTGGAAGGTCTTCTCCGAACCACAGGACTCATTTGGCCCCCTAAGAAGCTACTGAATCGGATCCTGCCATCGCTCGACCGAAGCTGCTCGCAAGGTATTCGTTGGAAGGCGTGAACCACTCCCCACTTCTCTGAGCCAACCGGTAAGCAAGGTAAGATTCACCTCAGCCCCTTTAAGCTAGGAAACGAATTTCACGGGCTACAAGACTGATTGCCCGATCGATCTGTAGTTGCTTTTGTGTTGATGATTGCTGGGTTTATTCACTGCTTGCTGGGCTGATTGGATTTGATTGGTTAGATAATTGTGCTGAGGTTCCTTATATTTTGTAATGGCCTTGATGTTGCTGGGTGGCTGTGCACATGATGATGAGGATATGCGGTGGATATTTGCTCGATTTTGGGTTATCCAGGGGAGTTTTTAGGGCTGTTTAAATGGTTTGGTTTGCGGCTGCTCTTGTCTCAATGTTCTCTTTGTTGTGAATGCATTTTTAAGGAAAATAGAGCCATCTTTCATACATTATTGCAGCAGCTCTTCGCCGTGTATTTTTCCTTCGTTTTAATGGCAATTTCGGTGGGAAAAGGTGATGTTTAGTGTCCATGGTGGTTGCTGGCCATGGCTCAAGGATTTCTCATGACTTAAATCCCATTTCCAACGAGAATAGAGCTGCCCATTGCAGCAGCTCCCGGCTCTCTGTTTTTCTTTCGATTTAATGATGGTTGTTGAAAGGGAATGCGGCTGTTTAAAGTCTATAATCGCTGCATGCCTTTGCTCGATGATTTCTCCCACTTTCGTTGTTGTTTTTTAGGGGAGTAGAGCCTTAGTCTACGAATCTGTGCTGCTGGGTTTTGCTGCACATTTCTCATGATTTTCTGGGCATTTTGATATAAAAATGAGGCTGCTTAGAGTCCTTAGTCGCTGCAGCCCCTTTGGTCGATGATATCTCCCACTTTCATTGTTATTTTAAAGAGATTAGGGCCTCAGTTTTTTGGTCGTTGCAGCAGCCCCTTGCTGGGAGCTTTTCCTTGATTTTCAATGACATTTTGAGAGAATCGGATTTGTTCGGTGGCTGAGGTTGTGGCCACTCTTTGCTCGACGATTTCCCTTTGTTTTGACATGTTTTTGAGGTGAAATAGGGCTGTTTTGTCCCCGTTGTGCAGCTGGTGCTTATGCGTTTATATGCTGTGATTTCATCGCCATTTTGCTACAAGAACAGGGCTGTTTCGTTTCTGTCATTGCTGCTGGTCATTGCTTCGGGAGTTCTCATGGTTTCAAACCCATTTTCAATGAGAATGGAGCTATTTATTTGCCTGTTATTGTAGCAGCTCCTTGTTCTGTTTTCCTTTGATTTAACGATGACTTTTGATAGGAAACATGACTGTTTAAAGTCCATATTTGCTGCAGCTCCTAGCTCAATGATTTCACCCACTTGCCATATCGGTTTTGTGGAGATTAGAACTCTGTTTTGTTAGTCTGTGCTGCTGCTCTGTGCTGCGTTCTTCTTCTTTGTTTCCATGGCCTTTTGGATGAAAATGAATCTGTTGAAAGTCCATGGCTGCAGCAACACTTTGCTCGATGATTTCTCCTATCTTTGATGACATTTTTTAAGAGATTAGAGCCCTAACACGCTGTCAAAAGCTGCTGCAATTTGGTGGTTGTCTAGTACTTATTTCGTATCATTTGGAGGCTCCTAACATCGGGTTTTGGAGCTATCACTCACTGCCTCATTTTGTGATTGTTTGAGGTTTGTTTCGAACTATTCTTTAGCTTTAAATCTTGGGTCTAGGCTTACAAAGTGAATCCACCTTGAGTTGTCTTTGATTGTGTCTTACATGCTTGACTCGTGGTATATTGAACTGTGACATTATCTATGTTGTTCCCTAAGTCAAATGAATAAGTCAAATGAATGGTCTTTTCATGAATTATTTGATATGTGGCGTATGCAGATTGGGTCATAATTTTGGTTATCAGATCGTGTCAATCCACTGATCCATGTTTCGAACAGGGTAAGAATTGGACTTAATAAAACAAGGCAAGCTTAGAAGCACTAGGGTACCGATTTTAGGGCGTGTCGACTGGCTTGCGAGCCTTTCGAACGTAATAGAACCCCCGGATCCAAACTTTGGTTCGAGACCGACTAATAAAACCTAGGTGGTTAGTGTCATGCTCCCTTAGGTGGATGATAGGTTTCTGATCGACCTTAGGACTAGTTCCTTAAATGATTAGTGGCGACTCCTTTCATATATTCATTGATGACCATGACGTCGCGAGACAGCCTGCGGAAACCTCTCGATTTCGGGGTGCGACACCGAGCAATGTTATTTCCCTTTTGCAGGAGTTCGATGATGTGTTTCCTGAGGAGTTGCCTTCAGGTTTACCCCCAATTCGAGGAATTGAACATCAAATTGACTTCATACCCGGTGCATCAATCCCAAACCGACCAGCCTACCGGAGTAATCCCGAGGAAACAAAGGAACTTCAAAGGCAAGTAGGTGAGTCATTGGAAAAGGGATATGTACGAGAAAGCATGAGTCCATGTGCGGTTCCAGTGCTGCTAGTACGTAAGAAGGACGGGACATGGAGGATGTGTGTTGATTGTCGTGCAATCAATAATATCACGGTAAAGTATCGACATCCCATACCTAGATTAGATGATATGCTTGATGAATTGCATGGTTCTTGTATTTTTACTAAGATTGATCTTAAGAGTGGATATCATCAAATTAGGATGAAAGAAGGTGATGAGTGGAAAACTGCATTCAAAAGAAAACATGGATTATATGAATGGTCAGTTATGCCTTTTGGATTAACTAATGCACCAAGCACTTTCATGAGACTTATGAACCATGTTTTGCGTGCTTACATTGGACAATTTGTGGTTGTCTACTTTGATGATATTCTGATTTATAGCAAAAATTTGAATGACCATGTGGAACATTTAAAATTTGTTTTAGATATTTTAAGAAAAGAAAAGTTGTATGCAAATCTGAAGAAGTGTATGTTTTGCACGGATAAGCTTGTGTTTCTTGGATTTGTTGTGAGCGCCCAAGGTATTTAAGTTGACCATGAAAAGGTGAAAGCAATTCAAGATTGGCCAACTCCTACAACTATTGGTCAGGTAAGAAGTTTCCATGGGCTAGCTAGTTTTTATCGATGTTTTGTTCAAAATTTTAGTAGTCTTGCTACACCTTTAACTGAAGTGATCAAGAAGAATGCTCCATTTAGGTGGGGAGAGGAACAAGAAAGGGCATTGAAAGTGATTAAGGAGAAGTTAACAAATGCACCTTTAATTGCTTTACCTAACTTTACTAAAACTTTTGAAATTGAGTGTGATGCTTCAGGTATTGGAGTTGGTGGAGTTTTAATGCAGGAAGGAAGACCAATCGCATATTTCAGCGAAAAGCTAAGTGGAGCAGCCCTAAGCTATCCAACATACGATAAGGAGATGTATGCATTAGTTCGGACATTAAGGACCTGGCAACATTACCTTTGGCCAAAAGAATTTGTGATCCACACAGATCATGAATCGTTGAAGCACTTGAAGGGGCAGCACAAGCTAAACAAACGCCATGCTAAGTGGGTGGAGTTCATTGAGACATTTCCATACGTGATCAAATACAAGCAAGGTAAGGAAAATATAGTTGCGGATGCACTATCTCGAAGGTATGCTCTACTTTCCACACTTGATGCTAAGTTGCTTGGATTTGAGTACATTAAGGATTTGTATGCATTAGATTCTGATTTCGGTGATGTGTTTAAAGAATGCGCAAAAAGATCTCATGACAAGTATTACTTGCTGATGGGTTTCTATTTCGAGAAAATAAGCTTTGCATTCCCCATTCTTCTTTGCGTGAGTTACTAGTTAGGGAAGCACATGGTGGTGGTTTGATGGGTCATTTTGGGGTAGCTAAAACATTGGCTATGTTGCATGATCATTTTTTTTGGCCCCATATGAAACGGGATGCTGAGAGGATTTGTGAAAAGTGCATTACATGTAGACAATCTAAATCTAAGTTACAGCCACATGGATTATATACACCATTGCCTATTCCTAGAGAGGCTTGGGTTGACATTTCCATGGACTTTGTTTTAGGGTTACCTAGGTCTAAGAGGGGAAGAGACTCAATCTTTGTGGTTGTTGATAGATTCTCTAAAATGGCACATTTCATTGCATGTCATAAGACTGATGATGCATCTCATATAGTTGATCTATTTTTCAAGGAGATTGTTAGATTGCATGGCATGCCTAGAAGCATAGTTTCCGATAGAGATACAAAGTTCTTGAGTTACTTTTGGAAGACATTGTGGGGAAGGTTAGGCACCAAATTATTATACTCTACAACTTGTCACCCACAAACTGATGGTCAAACCGAAGTAGTGAATAGGACTTTATCTACTTTATTACGTGCTATTATTAAGAAGAATTTGAAATCCTGGGAAGATTGTTTGCCACATGTCGAATTTGCTTACAATAGGAGCGCTCATTCTGCAACCAAGTTTTCACCATTTGAGATTGTTTATGGTTTTAATCCACTAACACCCTTGGATTTATCTCCTTTACCTTTGAGTGAACGTGCTAACTTAGATGGAAAGAAGAAAGCTGAATTTGTAAAACAAATCCATGAGAAGGCACGCTTGAACATAGAAAGGAGGACTAAGCAATATATCAAACAAGCAAACAAGGGACGTAAGCAAGTGGCGTTTGAACCTGGAGATTGGGTGTGGTTGCACATGAGGAAGGAACGGTTTCCCGAAAGACGACGTTCGAAACTCCTTCCAAGGGGCGACGGACCTTTCCAAGTGCTAGAGCGAATAAATGATAATGCCTACAAGTTGGATTTACCAGGTGAGTATGGTGTCAATGCAAGTTTTAATGTCTCTGATCTATCTCCGTTTAATGCAGATGAAGATTTGAGGACAAATCCTTTGAAAGAGGGGGAGAATGATGCAAATCAAGATAATGGTGCAAGAGATCCTATTAGAGTTCCTAACGGGCCAATTACAAGGGCACGGGCCAAGAAGCTTAGAGAAGATTTGAACGGGCTAGTTCAGAGAATTTGGACTCAGGCAAACTCAATGAAGCATGCTAAAGCAAGTCCATGTGTGCCAGCAACATATGTCAACATTATTGAAGTTCTCGAAGATTCCAGTCAAAGTTGATTAATTCTGGTCAAAGAAGAATATTACATGGCTAAGTAATATATTACCTTTTTAAGTCAGAATATTAGGGTAATATTTCATTGTTTCCTAAAGAATAGTTAGAATATTTTTGTTGCCTATTACATAGGAGGCAATCTGGAGATACAATATTTCGCATATCTTGTAATTGTGGCTTATTTATAGGTCAAGGATGAGGATGAATGAATTTTCAGACTTCTTTTGTTATTCAATACATAATTTTGTGAGGAATTTACTCTTCTTGGTTCTTGAGAAGACTCGTAGAACTTATCAAGGTTTTTTGTGGTGTTCTATAACCGGACTAATCACTTCGATCCTCGGGGTGTGGCGTCCTTTCCAAACCGTAGCTTTGGTTCCTATCTCGCTAGGTAGTGGGTCAAAGCTCGCCTTCAGAACTTGTTCTTTGCAGATCTTGGGGTTCTCTTCCATATATTGTTGTCGGGTTTTGCCACACGTTGGTAAGGTTCACATCACTTTTCTTTCCTTAGTCATGATGTATTTGAATCTATTCTTGGTGTTTCTTTTAATTTCATTATGAACTAAAACCATAATTTCCTAGGACGAGCAATGAAACTCTTTCCAATTTCTTAATCTTAATTCTCTCTTTGCATGTTAATTGGTTTCACTATTGTTATTTATACTATTCTCGTTTTTTATACTTTCTAGTGGCTAGATCACTCATTAGATTGATTAGGAGATTCGATGAACTCAAGAGACGAAGTCGTAACAGAGATGGTTTAACTTAGGATATAACAAGAGGGTGTGATTATTTGTGAGAAGTATCGAGAGATTAGTCTATCTCTTAGGTATCCAAATTAGGGTTCGAGTTTATTGAGCTTACCAAGCCGAGAGGTAGGTGAGGAGACATCAAACCCTAGGATAATAACTAAGCAATTAATTAAATGTAGAGAGTAGATATGAGACTAGGAATAGGATTGAGAGAAGTTGTGAGCGCTAGATCCATAAATATTGATTGACTTTCTCATTTCCTTTCCTATTTTCATTTACTTCCTAATTTACTTTCCAATTGCATTCTTAATTTATGACTTACCTAGATTAGAACTAATTGTTTAGTGGAATTTGGCACGGTCCTCGTGGAAACGATCTTGATATTGATCACTTTATTGCTTGAAGTGATACATATACTTGTATGCTTGCTTTGCTTGCTTACCAATTTTTATTGCAACAAGTTTTTGGCGCCGTTGCCGGGGTTCAAGTTCATAATTCCCACTAACCTTAATATTTGGCAATTTTCTTCAACTAGGTATTTTTTGTAAATTTAATTTTTTATTAGTTTATTTTTTAATTTTGTGTATATATTGTACTATTTGAATTTTTTGTGTGTGTTATCACTGATTGTTGGATACAATGGAAGAGAATTTCAAGTTGTGAGGTGGACAATTTGGGGATGCAATTACAAGTTATAATCAATTTAAAGAAGATTTTTGCATCTCTTGTTGTTATTGTGGAAAATTTCACCTAGCTAATGATTGTCCTTATTGTAATAAACCAATGAATTATTTTGATGATAACTATATGGATAACTCTTCCTATACTATGCATGAAGAATGGAGAACATACCCCAATAATGAGCTGATAAATCAACAATTTTCAAGCCAAGATTCTCCTTTTAGGCTCAAGGAAGCGCTCGAGAATTTCATGAACTCCTCACAAAGTCTTCAACAACAAGTTGTTGTCCAACAAGAAGTTTTTGAAGAACAACACGCTTCGGATCGTCTTGGTAGGAAGAGTTATCCGAATTGTAACCTCCAAAATTGAACCTATCTCTAAATGTCTCGAAATCTCTTCGGATTACAATAAAATTAACCTTCTATGTTCACATAGAGATGGAACACTATATTGAAATTTGAACAGGCAGTAAAATAATATTTTTACTATTTTTTATGACCTTTAAATTGCAGTTATCAGTTTTTCTAGAAAAGTGATAATTGCAATGTTAAGAGTTTTAAACACCCGAACTAATTTTGCATTGCGGCCCAACAGCCGGTATCCCTCAATATATCATATCTTAATGTCATGAAAGAGGAAACATTTCATTTGGATGAAATTTGTCGTCAATATAACTCTTTACATAATTCTAATTAGTTTTCTTGATTTATTGACCTTCAGAAGTCAAAGTCATTGAATCATGCCCAAATTAACTGTAATTAATATCCCGCCACATGGGCCTTTTGTTCTTTCAACAATTATTCTACTTGAGCAGGACGAGCTCAAACGGAGCACATTTGCTCACCGTATGACTATTGAAATTTCAGTTATCACTCTTCCTGAAAAAGTGATAAGTGAACCTCAAAGTGGTCTAACCACCCCGAATTCTCTCCGAAAAATGATGCACCACCACTGAATATTTATTCTATAGGAAGATGTTCGAATGCAAGAAGAATTAGTCAGATCAGAGCAAATTTGAAGTCGTTACATTCGTTTAATCCGAAGGTATCACATTATCCGAATTATAACCTCCGAAATTGAACTTATCTCTAAATGTCTCGAAATCTCTTCGGATTACAACAAAATTAACCTTCTATGTTCATATCGAGATGGAATATTATATTGAAATTTGAACGGATAGTAAAATAATATTTTTGCTATTTTTTATGACTCTATAAATGGTAGTTATCACTTTCTCTAGAAAAGTGGTAATTGCAGTATTAAAAGTTTTAAACACCCGAACAAACTCTGCATTGCGACTCAACGGCCGGTATCCCTCAAAACATCATATCTTAACGTCAAGAAAGGGGAAACATTTCATTTGGATGAAATTTTCCATCAATATAACTCTTTACATAATTCCGCTCAGTTTGCTTGATTTATTGACCTTCGGAAGTCAAAGTCATTGAATCATGTCCAAATCAACTCTAATTAAGATCCCGCAGCATGGTCCTTTTGTTCTTTCAACAATTATTCTACTTGTATAGGACGAGCTCAAACGGAGCATATTTGCTCACCGTATGACTATTGAAATTTCAGTTATCACTTTCCCTGAAAAAGTGATAACTGAATTTCAAAATGGTCTAACCACCCAGAGTTCTCCCCGAAAAGTGACTCACCACCGCTGAATGTTTATTCTATTGGAAGATGTCCAAATGGAAGAAGAATTAGTCAGATCGGAGCAAATTTAAAGTCGTTACGTTCATTTAATCCGAAAGTGTCACATTATCCGAATTGTAACCTCCGAAACTGAACTTACCTCTAAATGTCTTGAAATCTCTTCGGATTACAACAAAATTAACCTTTTATGTTCACATCGAGATGGAATATTATATTAAAATTTGAACGGGTAGTAAAATAATATTTTTGCTATTTTTTATGACTCTTTAAATGGCAGTTATCATTTTTTCTAGAAAAGTGATAACTGCACTGTGAAGAGTTTTAAACACCTCAACTAACTTTGCATTGCTACCCAACAGCTGGTATCCATTGATATATCATATCTTAACATCAAGAAAGAGCAAACGATTCATTTGGATGAAATTTGCCGTTAATACAACTTTTTACATAATTCTGGTCAATTTTCCTAATTTATTGAACTTCGAAAGTCAAAGTCAATGAATCATGTCCAAATCAACTCTAATTAACATCCCGCGGCATAGTCCTTTTGTTCTTTCAACAATTATTCTACTTGTATGGGAGGAGCTCAAACGGAGCACATTTGCTTACCGTATGACTATTGAAATTTTAATTATCACTTTTCCTGAAAAAGTGATAAGTGAACTTCAAAGTGGTCTAACCATCCCGAATTTTGCTCGAAAAGTGACTCACTACCACTGAATGTTTATTCTATTAGAAGGTGTTTAAATGAAAGAAGAATTAGTCATATCAGAGCAAATTTGAAGTCGTTACATTCGTTTAATCCAAAGGTGTCACATTATCCGAATTATAACCTCCAAAATTGAAATTATCTCTAAATGTCTTGAAATCTCTTCGGATTACAACAAAATTAACCTTCTATATTCACATCGAAATGGAATCTTGTATTGAAATTCGAACGGGTAGTAAAATAATATTTTTGCTATTTTTTATGACTCTTTAAATTGCAGTTATCACTTTTTCTAGAAAAGTGATAACTGCAGTGTTAAGAGTTTTAAACACCTTAACTAACTCGGCATTGCCACCCAATGGCTGGTATCCATTGACATATCATATCTTAACATCAAGAAAGAGGAAACGATTCATTTAGATGAAATTTACCATTAATATAACTCTTTACATAATTTCGGTCAGTTTTCCTGATTTATTGACCTGCGGAAGTGCAAGTCATTGAGTCATGCCCAAATCAAGTCTAATTAAGATCCCGTGGCGCGATCCTTTTGTTCTTTCAACAATTATTCTACTTGTACAGGACGAGTTCAAACGGAGCATATTTGCTCACCGTATGACTATTAAAATTTTGGTTATCACTTTTCCTTAAAAAGTGATAAGTGAACTTCAAAGTGGTCTAACCACTATGAATTCTGCCCAAAAAGTGACGCACCACTACTGAATGCTTATTCTATAGGAATATGTTCAAATGCAAGAAGAATTAGTCAGATCGGAGCAAATTTGAAGTCGTCACTTGCATTTAATCCGAAGGTATCACATTATCCGAATTGTAACTTCTAAAATTGAAATTATCTCTAAATATCTCGCAATCTCTTCGGATTACAACAAAATTAACCTTCCATGTTCACATCGAGAAGGAATATTGTATTGAAATTCAAACGGGTAGTAAAATAACATTCTTGCTATTTTTTATGACTCTTTAAATGGCAGGTATCAATTTTTCTAGAAAAGTGATAAATGCAGTGTTAAGAGTTTTAAACACCCAAACTAACTCTGCATTGCGACCCAACGACCGGTATCCATCGATATATCATATCTTAACATAAAGAAAGAGGAAACGATTCTTTTGGATGAAATTTGCCGCCAATATAACTCTTTACATAATTCCGGTCAATTTTCCTGATTTATTAACCTTCGGAAGTGAAAGTCAATGAATCATGCCCAATTCAACTCTAATTAAGATCCCGCGGCATGGCCCTTTTGTTCTTTCAACAATTATTTTACTTGCACAGGACGAGTTCAAACGGAGCACATTTGCTCATCGTATGACTTTTGAAATTTCAGTTATCACTTTTCTTGAAAAAGTGATAAGTGAACTTCAAAGTAGTCTAACCACCCCGAATTCTTGCTGAAAAGTGACGCACCACCACTGAATGTTTATTCTATTGGAAGATGTTCAAATGGAAGAAGAATTAGTCAGATCGGAGCAAATTTGAAGTTGTTACGTGCGTTTAATCCGAAAGTGTCATATTATCCGAATTATAACTTCCGAAATTGAAATTATCTCTAAATGTCTCAAAATCTCTTCGGATTACAACAAAATTAACCTTCTATGTTCACATTAAGATGGAATATCATATTGAAATTCGAACGGTAGTAAAATAATATTTTTACTATTTTTTATGACTCTATAAATGGCAGTTATCACTTTTTCTAGAAAACTAATAAGTGCAGTGTTAAGAGTTTTAAACACCCAAACTAACTATGCATTGTGACCCAACGGCCAGTATCCCTCAATATATCATATCTTAACGTGAAGAAAGAGGAAACGATTCATTTGGATGAAATTTACCGTTAATATAACTCTTTACATAATTCTAATTAGTTTTCCTGATTTATTCACCTTCGAAGTGAAAGTCGTTGAATCATGCCCAAATCAGGTCTAGTTAAGATCCCGCGGCACGGTCCTTTTGTTCTTTCAATAATTGTTCTACTTGTACAGGACTAGCTCAAATGGAGCACAGTTGCTCACCATATGACTATTGAAATTTCAGTTATCACTTTTCCTAAAAAAGTGATAAGTGAACTTCAAAGTGGTCTAACCACCCCGAATTCTTCCCGAAAAGTGACGCACCACCATTGAATGTTTATTTTATTGGAAGATGTTCAAATGGAAGAAGAATTGGTCAAATCGGAGCAAATTTGAAGTCATTACATGCGTTTAATCCGAAGGTGTCACATTATCCGAATTGTAACCTCCGAAATTGAAATTATCTCTAAATGTCTCGAAATCTCTTCGAATTACAACAAAATTAACTTTCTATGTTCACATCAAGATGGAATATCATATTGAAATTCGAATGGGTAGTAAAATAATATTTTTGCTAATTTTTATGACTCTATAAATGACGTTATCACTTTTTCTAGAAAAATGATAAGTGCAGTGTTAAGAGTTTTAAACGCCCAAACTAACTCTGCATTGCGATCCAACGGCGAGTATCCCTCAATATATCATATCTTAACGTGAAGAAGAGGAAACGATTCATTTGGATGAAATTTACCGTTAATATAACTCTTTACATAATTTCAGTTAGTTTTCCTGATTTATTGACCTTAGGAAATGAAAGTCGTTGAATCATGCCCAAATTAGGTCTAGTTAAGATCCCGTGGCACGGTCCTTTTGTTCTTTCAATAATTATTCTACTTGTACTGGACGAGCTCAAACGGAGCACATTTGCTCACCGTATGACTATTGAAATTTCACTTATCACTTTTCCTAAAAAAGTGATAAGTTACATTTTAATAGTTTTAAACACCAAAATTAACTTTAAATTGTAATGCAATAGCCATTATACATCATTATGCCATAAATTAACTTGAAAAAGGTGGAAATCATTCACTTGGATAAAATTTGTGGTTATTGTAATATTTTACAGTGATTGTATTAGGTTTTTAGAAATAGTGACATTTGAAAGTGAAAATGATTGAATCATGACTAAATCACTTCAAATTATAATTGACCGGCTTCGTTCTTTACTTCCTTGATGAAGTATTCTACTGGAAGTGGGATGAGTTGAAACAAAACAAAACAAATTTCCTTATGGATTGGCCAATTGAATTTCAGTTATCACTTTTCATAAAAAATTGATAATTGAAGTTCAGAGAGATCCAATCATTTTGAATTCTTCTCGAACTGCAATGGCTAGCAATGTTAAGTTTACGTGAATATGTTGAAATAAAAGTAAAATGAGTCGTATCTGAGCAAATTTAAAATCTTTACGAGCATTAAATCTAATCGTAACACTGAAAATTCACAATAGATAAATAATGAAGTACATAATGTTTATTCCTGTAAAATATAATTTGTTTAAATTCATTCAACTTGACTTCTTATTTTTAAAAAAGATATTATCGCAAACTTCCTAATTTCACTTACATATAACTCATTAAATCCATACTAAATCGTTCAAATTTGAAATTATAATCTATTTAAATCCTCATACTATGTATAAAATTAGTACATTTTTATATAATATATTAATAAAAAAATCTCGTACGTTTAGGAGTTGAAAACGTAAAAAAAAAGGGACAACGATGCCGCTAAAACTTAAAAAAAAAAGGGCCAAAAGCTGGGTGTTTTAGAGAGAGAAAATCTCTCTCTCTACTTGACCTTCCGTTGCTGGACGGTAGAGGTCCCTATAAAAAAAGGCCAGTTGTACGAAAACCACTTTCAGGAGAAGAAAATGCAGTGGGCGGCGTCTGGTTTTGTAAAGTATGGTTGATTTGGCTTTCTTGGTCGTAGGAAAAAAATTATTCTTCAATTGGCTGCACCTCGAAAGTCTACGTACGATAAGCTATCTATATAACAACTAAAACGTTATGACAACCAAGAGGGGTTGGGCCGAGTGGTAAGCAGCTCGGTGCCGCTTAAGGAGGTCTCAGGTTCGAGACCTCACGTACGCAGACACCCCTCTTGGGAGCCTCACCCGCCATTGCCAGGCGTGCGACCCGGGGCGACCAACGGATTAGTCAAGTATGTTTGGCTGAAAGATGCCATCTCACCGCTGGTGGGGCCTGCTTGGATACCGTGGCTGGCGACCAAAAAAAAAAAAAAAAAAAAACGTTATGACATGGTCGCACCTATAATTTTAAGTGATCAAACAAATCATCTTAGCATTTGCAGATAGCAAAAAGAGAAATTCGACGGGAAACTCAGCAGCTCAAGTACGAATTTTCAGCAGGTAACGTTCCAACACGCTCGCTGGATGGCTTCATATGCATGCAATGTTGCTCTCGTCTCAATAAATTTTCCAGTCACTTATGATTCATTCTTTCCTACATGCATGACAACTTATATACCAGAATATCTTGATTATATATATTATCCTTTAGTACCTAAATTGAGCAAAAACTGGCAAGTGCCAATAGCAATAGAATCAAATGGGAATAAATCTTAAATTGAAAATTGAAGATTCAGTTAGCCATTGATCTGTAATTCTAGGAGTTTGCTAGATACAACAGAAAGGAGTAAATTAACAATTTCAATCCCTAAGGGATGGGTTTTGCATCATTTGGGTCCCTAAATGATTTTTTGCATCACTTAAGTTCCTCATCGATGGATTTTAAATCATAAGAGTCCATAAGTAATCAATCATATCCTTTTAGTGTATCAGTTGAATCTCTCGTGGTTTCAATTACGTACATCGTGGTTTCAATTACGTACATCATGGTTTCAATTAGATCCCTTTGTTAAAATGAACACTAATGGTGTTATTATACTATCAATTATGTTGTCATCTTAATTTTTTTTATTAATTATGTTCCCCATCAATTTCTCCATTTTTTCTTAGTTTACATGTACTCTATTGCTGATATAGCATCTAACGCGAATGTCAAGCATGTGTAGAGACAACATGGTATATCCAAATAACATTTCTAAATAAAAATTTTAAAAAGTTAAAATTTCTTGTAAACTTAAAAAAATTCAAAAAATTTTGAAAATGGTAAAGGTATCAAAAATATTCAAAATATATAAAAATATGAGCTTGAAAAATTTTTTAAATTTGAGAAAAATATAAATATTTAATTTAAAGAAAATTAATAATTAAATCTTAAAAATATTTTAAATTTTTGGCCCCTTTTTTGCAATCAGGAAAAGCTAAAAATAAATAAAAAATTTATTAAATTCTAAAGGGTATAAAAACTTAGAAAACTAAAAAAAATTCATAAAATAAAAGAGAATAAAAAATTTTCCAAAGTTCTGAAAATTTTGAAATGATTCATAAGCGTAGAAGTTTATAAAAATTTTAAAAAATACATCATATTCTAATAATTGTACACAATATATATTGTACAAGGAATGGCCTAATATTTTGCTATCATGAGTGACATAATGAGATACATATAGGAAGATAAAAAGTTTTTAAAATTTTTTAAAAGCTTTCAAAATTATTGCGGAGGTGAAGGACTGGTATTTTATATTTTGAAATTTTTTTTGAATTTTTAAAAGTTTGTAAAAATTCTTAGTTTTTCCTGTATATATTGAACTTTCTAAATATTTTGAAATTTTCCTTATTTTTAAAATTTCTTTATTATTTTTTGGAAATTTATGAAAAAATTTTTCTTTTTTTCCTTTTTTTCTAATCTAGAAAAATATGTTTTCAAAAATTTTAATTTTTTAAAACAAATCGCTAATTGTTTGATATATTTGGATTATCTTAAAATATTTTAGAAATTATTCGAAATTTCTTATAATTTTTCCTTGTTTAAAATTTAGAATTTTAATTTTTTTCTCAATCATTATTATAGAAATAATTTATTTACAAATTTTAAGACTTTTTCCAAAATTTTTTCTTAACTTTTTGAAATTTCTTTCTATTTTATGAAATTTTAAAGATCTTTCTCTGTTTATATGTGATAACCCAATACCAATATGCCTAGATGGATCTAAAGGGGTATATTTTATAACTTGACTTGCCAATGTGCCTAGATTAGATCCAAAAGCTACATCTGCTTATCTTATAACCTGAATTGGATCTAAATGTTCTTTTGCATATTTATCTCTTAGATTGGGCTTAGACACATCTTGATCTTACAACATATCTTGTTTTGAGCTTAGCTATAACTGAAGATCAAATGGAATTAGATTATTGAATTAGGCATACAAATTGGCCAAGATTACATAAAACATCTAAAGGCCTATGATGCATTTGGATTGGGCTATGAAGTCTGATATAATTACTTGGATTTAGGCCCAAAGTGAAGCCCATTTCCAGCCCAGCTCTGCTTTGGACGAATTTGTGAATTGGATAATGATAGATATTTAGGGAAGTGACAGAAAGTATTTGGGGAAAGAATTAGCAAAAAGTCAAAAGATGGGGTAGGGGTCTGGTGACACCTGTCCTAAAGATGGGGTAGGGGTCTGGTGACACCTGTCCTAAAGATGGGGTAGGGGTCTGGTGACACCTGTCCTACAACTCAGCTAGCCCTCCTTCCTCAGACAAATATAGCTCACTTTAATCACCATTTGCAGCCATGGAAGCAAACAATATAGAGAGAGAGAGAGAGAGAGAGGGAGAGGTTGCAGGTGGAAGAAGAGATCTGAAAGCCTTGCAGGTAAGTTGGTTTTCCATAGTTTAAAACATCAATATTCATTAGCTTTGATGTTAGCTAAGATCATCCTTAGCTTAAGTAGGAGGGATTAGTGTATACGAGTCAGTTACGAGATTTACTTCGTTGAATTTGTATAGCAGTATTGCTATTGATTGAAGGATCAATGGTATTCTAGAGATGTATTTGAAATTGTTTCAGCATCATTAGAATGGTGTGATGAATATTTCGATGTATGTGGTTGAGTTAATTGATCAATGATGTTTGCTAATCTGCCATGTTTAAGTTGTTGTGATTAGAGGTTAATGAGTATAATTAAGCTTAATTAAGCATGATTAGCATGATATTGTATGCTTTATTGCTGTGTTAAGGTTTAATTGGTGTAACTAGAAAGTACCAAGCTTGATTAGTAACATTTGATTACTATGTTGTAGAGGTTTATGAGATGGCTTAGGTGGTCATAAGCTGGATAGCATGATGAGACAGGTTTAATTATTCTTATGAACTGTGATTAAGCTCCATTAAGCTTGCTGAAGATGATGATCCATTTTGGATGGTTATGTGAATGAGGCATATTGCTGACATTTCTTTGATTCCCACAAGAGTGGGATATATTTAATTGACATGAATGTGCAACATGAATATGCTACATGATTGGGCTATATAAGTGCCTAAGTGATTGAAGCATACATAGCATGCAAGCATATGCATATCCCGCAAGGGACAAATGATACGAATATCCCTCAAGAGGGATGTCCCGGAAGGGACGAATGGCTACTGATCAGCTGGTATATGTTATGAGAAAGATGATACGGAAGGTTCTCGTGAGGAACATGATGATATGATCCTGGAAGGGATGAATGGACCACTGATCGGTTGGTAATGTTTACGATTACCCGGAAGGGTCCACTGGCCAGTCGGTTACGTGCATGCATCCACAAAGCTAATAGGTCATTAGATAGTTGTTGAATATTGCACCCACTCATGGTTCCACTAAATTATATGATCTTGCATAATCAAGTTATATTGTTGCCTGTGCAAACCCATATGGTGTCTACAAGTAAGTATGAATACTTCCTGGTGGTTGAATGTTGCTTCTATTGTGAATTGAAATGATTGTACTGAATAGCTTTCATTGCAGTTGATGGATTTTAATGTTTGAACTATGGATTGTCAACTTACTGAGCAATGTAAGCTCACCCTTTGATTTTAACATCTCAGATCATAAGAGTTGAAGTTTGGGACTAGGAGCGGTGGATATACCTAGAAGTGTTTTTGAAGTCGTTCGTTTGGATAGAAGGTACATATAGTGGTCAGCCATGGTGATCCTTTTGGATAAGTCTCTTCAAGGGTCTACATAGGATGTAGGGCATGAATATGGACTTAATTTCAAGTCTTGTACACATGTAAATGCAAGTAAAAGAGTTGTAATAACAATTGAGTTTCTTATGGTATAGTTTGCTTTGAATGATCAAGTACGAGTTGTTTTAATCGGGCATGAAAGGAATAGGGTTAATTCGGTGCACTACAATGTTTTAAACGAGTCACACTCTTACACAACCTTATTTGATCGATCATGATTGGTCATGGCCACGAATCAAGTCACGGCTTGATTCGGGTCGTGACATATATAAATTTATATTTAAAAGACTACATAAAAGCAGCGCGCCAGCATCATACACATGTGGCAAAAAATTATTTAGGGTCCCAAATGAAGCAAAACCGATCTTTTAGGGACAAAATTGCTGGTATTTCCATTAAAATTAACAAAAAAATAAACGAAGAATCTTTTAGGAATCTAATTGATACCTTGAGGGACTCAACTGATACCATGAGAGACTTAATTGATACCATAAGTGGCCCAATTGATACCATGAGCGACTGAATTGATACCATGAGGGGAATTGATACTATGGGGGACCTAACTAATGCAATCGGGGAACCATCTGATGTAAAATACATCTCTTAGGGAGTTAAATAGGAAAAACCATCGCTTAGGGGCCCAACTAATGACAAAATTATATTTTAATGATGAAATTGTTAATTTACTCCAACAGAAAATAATAAAATGAGGAATGCGTGAGAGTGACGTATAAGCTGATGTGGAAGATTATGTTATCTCTTTCTTCTATAAATAAGAGAGATGATTGACTTGTAATACGATTGAGATAAAAAAAAAGTACAATGAAGCTCTCGCCTTTCTCCATTGATGCTTTGTTTCCTACTCTACATTTTTTCTTCTATTTGTCTCTCTTCATCTAGTATTCTATTTTTTAATATGGTATCAGGGCAGTTCTTCCTTCCATGAATCCAAAGGGTGCTTTACTTACTCTGAACACCTAGGAATCCTCTGTTATGGCTCGTGGTAATCAGAAGCAAAACAATCAAAATGGCTCAGCTAAAAATCATTCCTAACCTCTACAAATGGTAGAGTCCATTTCGCAAAACAATATCCACAGTCCTTACTTTCTCCATAGTTGGGATCAACCTAGGCTGGTGTTACTGACTCATATACTCACGAGAACAAATTATAACTCCTTAAAACAATCGATGCATACTACATTGAAAGCTAAAAGCAAGTTGGGTTTTGTGGATGGGAGCTTGAGAAAACACGTTGCAAATGACTCCACGCAAGCATCTGGTCTAGATGTAATAGTATGGTGGTCTCCTGGATCCTAAATACAGTTTCTGAAGATATTGCAGATAGCCTACTCTATTTCGACAGAGCACAGGCTGTGTGGGTTGACCTGTATGATCGATTTCATCAAATCTATGTATCGAGAATATTTTAGGTCAGGAAGCACCTAAAAAGCTTGTAGCAGTGTTCCGTTGATGTAAATTCTTGTTTTAGAAAGTTGAAAATCCATTTGGGATGAATTGAAGTATTATCAACTAAGTCCGATGTGTGAATATGGAGGAATGAAGCCATGGTTAGATTATTAACACTAGGAATATGTTACACAATTTCTAATGGGATTGAAAGAGTCATTTTAGAGGTGAGAGCTCATTTTAATGTCAGATCCACTACCCATCATCTCAAAGGCTTTCAATTTAGTTGTTTAGAAAGAACGACAATGAACGATAACTCTAGGATCCTCCTTTCCTCAGGCATTTACAGTGGTGACCTCATTAGCAATAATGGAAACTACAACGATGGCATTGACTACTACATTCAAGCAAAAGATGAGGAGATAAGCCATTTTGCTCTCACCATGGGCTAATGGGCCACCGGGTGGATAGATGTCACAAGTTGCATGGTTATCCACCAGGATATCAACCAAGGGCCCAATTTGTTTCAGAATTCACCCAACTTAAAAATTTCTTTGATGAGGGATGAGGGGGGGCACAAAATCTTTCTGCAACAGCTATTGCAATGGCAACACCTCTAGGCACTTTGATAGTTGATCGAATGTAGCAAGTCATCTCATATATTAGCACTTAGATCCATGACAAAGCTCATGATATACCAAAGGATTGAACAAGCACTTCCATCGAGCCTCTAGTGTCTCATGTCTATGGTAAATTCCCCATAAGAACTCCATTCAAAAACTAGCTAAATCATTGACGCAAGTGCCACACATCATGTGTGTTGCACTGAATCCTTTTCTCCTCCTTTGAAAATATTAAACCTATTAGCATCACACTACCTATTGGGAATATAGCTATTGTCGAGAAGGTTGGGGCTATAAAATTTCTTAGTCTCTTGTCCTTCTCAAAGTCTTGTACATCCCAAGTTTTACCTTCAATGTTTTAAGTGTTAATTCACATACAGAAAGCTATAACTGTGTTGGTAAATTCTTCCCTTACATGTGTCTCATCCAAGACCAGGTTTAGGGCTTGACAGTTGGGAGGGGTGAATACTGCAACAATCTCTATCTCCTCGTGTTTAATGAGCCTCTCTATCCTGCAGTATTTTCTCCTTCGATGCTATCTAAATGCGATATCTAGTACTATGAACTTGGTCATCCTTCACATGTCAAGCTTGAAAATCTGCATAATGAACTGGGGATTCCTCGAACTCTTTCTCATCTTGTTTCCCATTGTACGATCTACCATGAAGCAAAATAGAGGCAGTTGCCATTTTCCTCACATAATCATCTATCCACCCATCCATTTGACTTAATTGATATTAATATTTTGGGGCCATTTCATGAGCCAACCACTGAAGGCTTCAAATATTTTCTAACCATTGTGAATGATTGTATTAGGACCACTTGGGCAAACCCACTTCATTCTAAATCAGATGTGCTCACTGTTTTTCCTCTTTTCTATCGACACATCTTGACCAAATACAATACATGAATAAAAGTTTTCAATGTAACAATGCACCACAACTAGCATTTCAAGATTTCTTCCACTCTAAAGGGATACAAGCCTTTCATTTGTGTTTGGAAATTCCTCAACAAAACTTAGCAGTTAAGAGAAAACATAAACATATTTTGAATGTGGCCAGAGCCACTTGTTTCAATCATCAGTAGACTGTATTCCTACAACTATTTACTTGATAAATTGAACACCTTCTCCACTGCTCGTATACAAAACTCCATTTGAACTACTTATAACAAAAAGCCCTCCTATGATCACTTGCGTGCTTTCGGTTGTCTCAGTTATAGATCCACAAGCCAGCACGATTGTAGTAAGTTCTCCCCTTGAGCCCAAGCTTTCGTTTTTCTAGGTTACCCACATGGGTACAAAGGTTATAAATTACTCAACTTGAAGATCATTCCATTCATATATCTCATATATCTCATCATGTAGAGTTTCATGAATCCATTTTCTATTTTACTCGGATTCAAAACTAAAACAGGATGGTACTTTCTCAAGCTGGGTTTTACCTATGCCTTATTCCACCAATAATAATTTGCAGGAGTTACAGTCCCTTTCATAGAATTCTATTTCTATTAGCATCACAGCTCAAGGACGTCCACATAGAACGTCTAAAGCTCCTACTTATCCTAAAGACTATCATTGCCATATGGCTTCCTCTTCTGCTGACTCTTTTGCCATATCAACATGTGTGTCTTATCGTATCACAAATCATGTTAGTTATGATAGGTTACGAATCATCACAAACAATTTACATTGTCCATTTCCTCTCATAAAGATCCCTAGTCATATTCAGAGGCTATTGAATCCAAGGTGTGTGATCCAATGGAATTAGAGTTGAGGGCTTTGGAGAACAGCCAAACATGGTCAATGGTCAGTGGTCAGTTTACCTGAAGGAAAACGACCAATAAAATGCAAATGGGCACTTAAAACAAATTTCAAGATTGATGGCACAATTGAAAGACATAAATCTCTATTGGTTGCCAAGGGTTTCACTCAACAGGAAGAGATTAGTGAATACTTTCTCTCCTGTCACGAAGATGGTGAGTGTCAAAGTTCTTCTAGCCTTGGATGCTATTTGAGGGTGGTCATTGTCGCAATTAGATGTGATAAATGCCTTTTCCACAGGGAGATTTGGGTTAAGAAATATATATGGAATTGCCTCTTGGATATCTTGATAGTAAGGGAGAGTTTATGTCTTCTAGACTGGTTCGCAAACTTCATAAATCCATTCATGGACTTTTTCAAGCCTCTAGACGTTGGTTTCACAAGTTTTTGATGGCTTTATACTCAAAGAAGTTTGTTCAATCATGGTCAGACAATTCTATTTTTATTAGATCATCATCCAATGGGCCTTTCCCTATCTTACTTGTATATGTAGATGACATAATCATGGCGAGCAATGACAATAGAGCAATGCTTAAATTGAAGGAGGCTCTAAGTCATTGATTTAACATTAAAGATTCTCAGAAGTCTCAAATATTTTTTGGATCTAGATGTGGCAAGATCCTTAGAAGGCATTGCCATTTGTCAATGAAAGAGCCCCTAAGTCATTGATTTAATATAAAGATCTTGGAAGTCTCAAATAGTTTTTGGATCTAGAGGTGGCAAGATCCCTAAAAGGCATCGCCATTTGTCAAAGAAAGTATGCGCTGGAACTATAGGCTGAAACAAGGCAACTTGGTTGCAAACCGATCTCAATGCTCATGGATCCTTGCCTTATGATTCAAAGTTTGATGCTAAGTTGATAGATGACCCAACAAGTTACCAACAACTAATTGATAAGCTCATATACTTCACAATTATAAGATCTGACTTTAGCTCTGTGGATAATAGACTCCGTCAATACTTTGCAGCCCCCAAAACTTCTTGATGTGGGACTTAAGAGGTGGCTCGATTCTCACGGCGTAGGTTGAAAGGGAAAAGGGATTTAGTTCAAAACCAAGTGTATGCAAATAGCCAACCAATGAAAGGGAACATGACCTGCTACTTAGGCCACTCGCATAACAACAAACACAGAACTAATCCACACAACTCACCTGGGTTGAGGTACGAGTTGGGGGTTTGGGAAACTTGGATCACTAAACCAATACGTTAGTTTGATAAACGCAAGATTTCATAAGAGCAAAAGAGAGATTTACCTCACAAATATGAACACATCTTCAATTCTATATTCTAATTCAAAAATCTGTCCATGCATGATTAGAGAAGGCCATATATATGCTCAATTGGCTGTTTATATCCTTCTAGATATACTACTAGTAATCAGCCAAATAGTATTCTTTCATAATTAAATATGAAAACTCAAAATCATAGATAACTAAAGTAATCTGCCCATATATTCTTCCTTTATTTGTGGATGCTTCATTCTAGATGAACTTTCTATCTTATAGGCTGAATATTCCTTCTTAACTGATGTTATGGGCTTGGGCTACATCGTGGGCTTAAACCTCTAATTAGGCTTGAGTTCGAGCTTCAACAATTAAGATTAAGGCCTCTTGTCTCTTGTTAACTTGAACTTGAACTTCTTGGGCTATCAACCTAATAGTTAGAGCTCCAATAACATCTTGCCATTTCTTTAGTCTCCTCTTGTCATTAGGTCTCCTCCATCCAAGATCAAGTCCTTCTTGATATGGGTAGAGTTTTATGTGGCAATCTTCTTTGCATCACTTCTCGTATGAAGGCTGCAATGCAAATATTTCAATACATTAAGAGGTCACTTGGGTAAGGACTTTTTTCTCCACTCGATCAGCATTACAATTGAAAGGTTTTGCTAATGTTGACTGGGCAACTTGTCCTAACATAAGAAGATTAGTGTCAGGCTTCTATATGTTCTTAGGAGTATCCTTGATCTCATGGAGATCAAAGAAACAATCGGTGTTATCATGGTCATTGGCAAAAGCAGAGTATTGAGCAATGGCCAATGCCACTTGTGAAATTGTGTGGATTTTGAACTTGTTGAAGGAGATAAGAGTGCAGCATAATGATCTTGTCACTCTGTTTTGCGTTTAGCAGGCTGCACTACACACTATGTCAAACCCAGTGTATCATGAATGCATCAAACACATTGAATTGGATTGCCATTTGATGTGAGAAAAGTTCAGGTAGGAATTCCGAAGATGTTGCATGTGTCCTCGCAAATCAGCTTGCAGACATCTTAACAAAGCCTCTACAACCCACTTATATGTCAGAATTTCTCAATTATATCTACTATCCTTTAGTTCCTGAATTGAGCAAAAACTAAGTGCTAAGAGCAATAGAATCAAATGGGAATAAATATTAGATTGAAAGCTGAAAGTTTAGTTAGCACTTGCTCTACAGCTTTAGAAGTTTGCTAGATGCAACAAAAAAATAATAAATTACGAATGCGTGAGAGTGATGCATAAGCTGACATGAAAGATTTTACTATCTCTTTTTCCTGTAAATAAGAGAGATGAGTGGCTTGTACTATGACTGAGATTAAAAAAAAATAAAGCTTTCACCTTCCTCCATTGATGCTCTATTCCCACTCTACATTTTTTTCTTTTGTTTCTTTCTCTTCGTCTAGTGCTTCGATTCTTAATAATGAAGAATATACGATGTTGCATGAAAAAGTTTGCAATCATATAAAAGACATAATTATTAGGAATAGGCTTTTTTTTCTTCATTTATAATGATGTAGCTATTTAATATATTGGAAAGTGATAATGTGTCAAGTAAGTGTTGAGCCCTGGGACATTGCCCGTGGGTTTCGGTTTGAGAGTAATAGTAGTTTAACGCAAGGTAGAAATTAAATTGGGATATAAACAAGATGAATGATAGAAAAATAGCTAAACGTAAAATGTAAAACACTCAAAGCGCGAAGTGTAAAAAAAGCACGAACCGATGAGCAAAAAATTAACTTTGCAATTAGGTTATTACACATACATCGATCTTTTTGTGGATTGACAGTAATTGGATTATACAAGAAAAATTCTTTTCCATAATAACACTCAATCTACCAAGAGATTTGATACAATAATCCTTTGTGAATAGTATAGTATATCTTGAGAATACTCTTAATTACTATGTCCTTTGTACTTACTATCTCCTGAAGTACATAACATCACACAATCTCTCCCTCTCACTACCTCCTCTCACAACTCTTTCCCTTTTTTTGAGGTGGTCTAATATGGTGACTTGAGAGTTCTATTTAAAGACAAAATTTAAGGTGGTTGTCTTTGGAACCATTAATTGCTTCTACAGATAATTGTGGATTCTAGGTGCCTAGTGCATCTTCCTAGGAGAACACCTACTGCATGAACAATATCCGATCGCATACATTCCATGGCACACATTAGTGAATTGACTATCGAGGAATGTGGAATATCTACCATAGCCTCCTTTTTTGTTTATGTTGTTGGACAAGATTCACATAGCTTGAAACATTTAGCTAAAGGCATGTTTATTGGCTTGGCATGCTTCAAGTTGAATCTATCCAGTAAAGTTCAATTCACTTCTCTCGCGACAGGTATAACTAACCCTATTTTCCTATTTCGAAATACTCCATGCCTTGAATTTTCTTTACAAGACCTAAATCCTTCATGTTAAAGGACTTAATTGTTTCTTCCTTTAGCCTGCGAATAATTACAATATCTTGTCAACAATTAATATCATCCACATACAAAATTATAACAACGAATTTACCATCTAGGAACTGTGTCACTTATACATATGGATTAGCTTCCATTCATTTCCAACTCAACTTGATCACAAATGAATCAAACTTCTTGTACATTGCCCGGGGTCCTGTTGCAATCTGAATCGACTCTTCTTCAATTTGCAAACCATGTGTCACAACCTGAATACTAGAGACAACTAAACAAGTCCAGGTACAATTGTTAACCTATTACTATGATACCATAAATATCACAACTTTTTTTTTTTTTTGGTAATTGAAGCAACTTACATTGAATTAAGTAAATATACAAAAGAGTAAGGTCAAGGTTACAACTGCAGGATCCTATATTGAGGATTTCTAATCAAAAATTTGCCTAATTTAGGAAAACAAGCTACTCTATGTTTCAGCATGTACATTACTGTAGCATAAATGTCAAGACTTGATCTAGATCCTGCTTGAAATATCCGTCGATTCCTTTCCTTCCAAACGGTGTAGATATAGCACGTGAAGGCCAATTTATAAATTGTGGAGTGACCAGATCTTCCTTTTTTATGTCTGACCGACCAGTCGAGTTCAGAAGGCCAATCGCCAATATTCATCGATGCATTTAAGCCCACCAAAATGGAAAACCAGATTTGCTTGGTTACTGGGCAAGAGAAAAATATGATCTCTAGTTTCAATCCCCAAGCCACAAAATTCGCAAAGAAGATGAGGCAATTGCTTCCAACGAGAGATAACAGCTTTTGTTGCTAGCCTGTTATGAATAGCTAACCAGCAGATAAAAGAAACTCGAGGGATATGGCCTTGAAACCAGAGAAGTCTGTGCCAAGAGACCTTAGAATTCTTACTCCGAATATCCTCCAAGATGTCAGAGATTCTAATAGACGATTTAGAGTTCCACAAGGAGTCAGAAATAGATATGCTTACAGAGGCTTGGATTGAAGGCAAGAGAGATACCACAGTAGGATCAGAGCTTCTCGGCCAGTGCCAGCAGCCATCAAAGTACACTCTGGATAGTTTGGACTGAGCATTAATAGAGGGAAAAGTGAGCTCTTTCCTGGGAAGGATCGAGCACAGAGGTCCTGGAGAAGCCCATTTATCATACCAAAAGAATAAGGAGTCACCAGTGCCAACCTTGCAAGAAATAAATTCCCATGCAATATTTCTTAGTTTAAGTATCCTCCTCCAACTCCAAGAACAGGAGTTTGGAATTTTGATGGACCATATGCTCCTGAATCTCAGAAGGTAAGTATGTATCCAAGCCACCCAAATAGATCCCGCATTAATGAGGAGCTGCCATATGTTCCTAATAATGCAAGCTTTGTTCCATGATTCAATATCTCTCAAGCCTAGTCCACCTTCACTCCTTGGAGCACATAAGTCCGGCCACCTGATCTTAGCACCCCTGGCTGATTCTGAATGGCCATTCCATAAGAAACTTGCACATATTTGTTGAATTTTCTTGATCACTTTCTTTGGAAGCATAAAATGGATACACCATAATTGTACCATACTATGGAGAACAGAGGATATAAGCTGCAATCTACCTGCATATGAGAGTGTTTGAGAAGACCAGGTCCTTACTCTTGCTGTAATTTTGTCAATCAAAACCGGACAATCTTGATATCTCAACTTGGAGGAGATTAATGGGACACCGAGATATCTAACAGGGAGAACTCCCTGTTGGAAGCCTGATATATCAGCAAGAGATTGAGATGTTCCAGATGAAATTCCAGCAGCAAAGAATTCAGTTTTATCGGTATTGAGTTTGAGCCCCGAAAGTGAGAAGAATGCATGTAATGCATCACATATATTCCTGTATGAAGAGGGGGAGCAATCAGTGAAGATGATAAGATCATCAGCAAAAATTAAGTGAGTTAAGCCCAATTTTTTGCATCTTGGGTGGTACCCCATCTTTCCCTCCTTGGCCAAAGAGTTTAGCATTTGTGTGAGAATTTCCATAGAGAAGACGAAGATATAGGGGGAGAGTGGATCCCCCTGTCTGATACCTTTCTTCCCTTGAAAAAAACCTGCAAGAGAGCCATTTATAGAAACAGAGAACCATGTGGAGGTAATACAGCCCTTAATCCATCCAATGAAGAGAGATGGGAAGCCTGCAGCCACAAATAAGTTGAGGATGAAATCCCAATTTAGGGAATCAAAGGCTTTGTGTAGATCAATCTTGATAGCACTTCTGGGAGAGACACCAGCCCTGTGGTAGTTATGAACTAATTCATGGGCCAAGAGAATATTGTCAGAAATTTTTCTCCCCTTTATGAAGGCTGCCTGGTTCAGGCTGATCAGATCATTGAGGGATGCTCTCAATCTGTTAGCAAGAAGCTTTGCGATGCATTTGTAGATTGTTGAGCAACAAGAGATGGGTCTATATTCAGAAAGATGTCCTGGGTTCTCCTTCTTGGGAATTAGAGCAATGATGGTAGCATTAACTTGCTTGTCCATTTTCCCGGTACTAAAGAAGTACTCAATTGCAGCAAGTACAGAATCACCTACAATGTCCCAGCTGTCCTTGAAAAATTGAGCAGTGAACCCATCAGGTCCAGGGGCCTTGTTGCCATTGAGAGAGAAAAGAGTGTCTTTGATTTCTTCTCTTGTGATAGGAGCAATGAGGGATGAAGTGGCTGAAGCAGAAAGCCTTTTTTCCAGCATGCTGGCTAGCTGCGAGGGAGAGGATGTCACTTGATGATTAGCTGATCCCAAAAGAGCTTGAAAGTATTGCACAGCAGTTTCTTTTATTTGAGTTATGTCTTCAATGAGCTGTCCTTGATCATTAATTAGGGATCTGATATGGTTCTTGGTCTGCCTTGCTTTGATGGATCTGTGGAAATATGAGGAATTTTGATCCCCAAGTTGTAACCATTGAATTCTAGATTTTTACCTAAGGATACTTTCCTCTCTTGAGGCTTTGATATACAACTCTTCTTTCGCAGCCTTCTCAGCTCGAATGCAAGATTCATCAGCAGCTCCAGTGAAAATGATTCTTTGGAGTTCATTTAATTTCCTTTTCAGATCCAGCAAGGTGTTGAAAGCCCTTTTATCATTCATGTTGAATTCCTTTAGCTCTTTTTTCAAGCATCTTAGCCTTTGAAATAAGATAGACATAGCTAAGCCATTCATATGACAGGACCATACCTTTTGAACTGTGCCTTGGAAATTAGGAAGACTACTCCAATGCTTGAAGTATTTAAATGGTTTTGGCCCTGAGTCCTGGTGAGGAGATAATTTCAATATGATAGGAGAACGGTCTGAGATCCCTGGTTCATCAAAGTAGGCTTTTGAGAAACTAGGAAGATCTTGCCATCGTTCATTTATCATAATTCTGTCAAGTTTCCTGCACTGTAAGTCCTCACTTCTGCAATTTGACCAAGTAAAATATCATCCAGCTGCAGGGTGATCCGTCATTTTGATTCCATTTACTAGTTCTTCAAAATCAGTCATGTTACTGTTTCTCATCACTGATCTCCCAGGACTGTACACTTCTTCAGGGCAAAGAACTGTATTGAAGTCTCCAATAAGGCACCAAGGAGTGTTTATAGTCTGCTGAATTTGTTTGAGATCCGACCAGAGAGCCTTCCTTTCTTCCGATGAGTTGGCAGCATAGATAAATGTGACATTAATCAACCCCACCACTGTCGGGTTTACCTCACAATGTATGAGCTGATTTGTTTTCTTGATTACAGCCAGTTGAATGTGATTCCTCCAGAAGATCCAAATTCTCCCGTTTCTGGACTCGGCTAGATTGTTTACTTGATTCCAATGCTTCCATTTCCTTGATATGTTTCTTTCTCTTCCTTGTCTTACTCTTGTCTCGAGAAGCACCATGATATCAACCTTTTTATTAGCAACATGGCTTTGGACAAAACCATGCTTTACCGGGTCGTTATAACCCCTTATGTTCCAGCAGGAAATGATCATCGAAAAGAAGATTGTGCTATCAGCCCCTTACCTCTTTTCATACTCTTCTTCTTTCTTTGTGTCTTCTTACAAGTAGTCTTGCCTTCTCCAATTTGTTTGGACTTGGCATCTCGTAACTCATTAAGAGAAATGGATTTCGAAGAGCCTATTTCATGGTCACTGTTAGACTCCGAAGTACTTTCAAAGAGATGAGTAGCTTGCTTGGTGATAGGGGAGGAATGCACAAAAGAAGATTTGCCTTCGATTGTTTCAGCTTGCTTGGTGACAGGGGAGGAATTCACAAAAGAAGATTTACCTTCAATCAGCATTCGATGGGGCTTCCACCACTTTCCCACTAAGTTGATCCTCAGAATCAGCCTCTTTTTCACTCGTACATTTGGGGGAATCTGCCTCTTTTCCATCAGAGGAATCTGCCTCTTTTCCACTTGATTCAGTGGGCTTACACTCTGAGGGATTTGCCTCTGTAGGTGGTTGGTCTTGGGTGTGAACAGGGGTCTCTTTAGATTGGCAACAATGTCCAAATTGTTTACAAGAAAGGCATCTCTCTGGTTCCCAAGGCACAACGACAGAGATGGTTGCAACCTGGTCTTCCCCAATTTCAACATCGATTGAGTCAGGTATTTCGTCATCGAAGTCTATCTCGATACAAATTCTTGCAAAGTCCAAGTGTATCTGAGTTGTAGTGCCCCTGTCCATATATAGAGGTTTCCCTATAAAACTAGCTATATAACTCAGACATTTACTTGTATAGAGGTGCATTGGGATGTTTCTGAAGATGAACCATAAAGGAATCTTCTTCAGATTTAATTTCCCACCAGACATGTCAGGACTCCATCGCTGAACTATCAGAAGCTTCTTGCCTATGAACCAAGGACCCGATTCAAGCACCCATCTCAGCAAACTCTCATCAGAGAACTGGAAAACATAAAAGGTACCTTTTTTGGCAACATTAACGTTGCTCCTCTTTCCCCATAGCTTGTTCACAAGGGCAGTTACAGCTCGAAGTTTAGGGGCTTCACCGATAAACCAGCCAACCAAGCACTTCTCCCACTGTCTAACACCTTCATCTAGGATATCAGAGGGCAACTTGATGGTTCTTGAGCCAGAGGCTTTCACATGGGGGTGGTATTGCAGCTGATTGTCCTTCTCCCGAATGAGCAGATTGCGCCAGGACGTTTGAGGGTCGGTGCTACAGCTGGGATTTCACTTGAGTCTTGAAGGGTCTTAGCCATCCTCGAGAAACTAGCTTCAAATGAGGAAGTTTCTGGAGGAGGGAAAAGATCAGATTGGGAAGAACTTAGGGCTCGGGCAATTTGGGGGAAGAAGGTGCAGGGAAAGCTAGAGAGGATTTTCTCTCTCTCTCTCTCTCTAACCCATTTTTATTGCCACTATATTAAATATCACAACTTGAATTAAGTTTTAACTTGATTTTTGACCATGAGTAATTATGGTTGATCAAATAAGATTGTGAAAGTATATATTACATTTGAAGTAGTATGGTAGGGCTAATCACTTCTAATTTAGTAAAAAAAAAAGATTAAAGCAATTTATATTTGATCATCCAACTATATCTTAAGGTGTTTATTGGATCTATCCATTCTTCATTACTTTACATACATATGTACAATATTCAAGGTAAGTCTATTTTCATATACCACATTCTTCATGTTCACTACATACTTGATAGGACCCTTAAAATAACTCAATTAAAAAGATCACAAGTGACATATTCTCCATAATATGCCTTCCATCCAAAGTGCAACTTCAAAAACACTTCTAGTACTATTCATATTCATAACCTTGCTCATATGATCTATTGACATGAAAAATGTTAAATTAAATATTGACCAGAATGTTTAATAAATTGCCAATCCATAATCTACAAATCAATACTCAACAACTAAAATGAAGGCAGTCCAACTTATCTTCTTATTCATAGTTGAATCCATGGAACTTAGTGAATATTTGTATGCAAATGCCATTATTAGTTCAAGCAATAACATAATAAGACCAAGTATAATCATGTATCCATGCAAGTACTCTATAACTAGACTAAATAGAATCATGAATATTTTCGAGTAATATATGAAACATTACCAACTAGCCAGTGGTCGTTCTTGGGAAATCATATTATATAACATTACCAACTAATTAGTGGTCGGGTCATCCCTTGCGGGGCACCCCTCAGGGGAACATTTCATAGCATCATTCATATAATTACTACCCGATCATTTGTCCATTCATCTCTTTGTGCATCCATTACGAGGAACATGTTGTATCATAATTTGCCCCTTACAGGACATGCATATACATGATGTGAATGCTTTAATCTCTTGGATATTTTGGCATGTAATGTTACATATAAATTTAAACAAAACATTACACTCTTAATGGAGATTATGCAAATGTTATCATTATTCATCATTCACCTAGCTATCAAGATGTGCCATTAAGTTAATGAAGTTTAACAGAATTTAACTAGATTTACTAGAACCTAATCTAAGCAACTCAAAAATAACACTGAAGGAATATCTCATTCATATCACTCAACCATGTACACTAATCATTCTCCACACCATATCAATAATAAAAAGGTTATCAATCCCTACAGTATTATAGACACATAAATAAGAACATCACTCCATTACAAGATCTCGCTGATATGCATCACCTTACTAATCAAGTTTAGTAGAACTCGAATCATCAAGCTAATAAAGCTTAGAACTCAATTATACTATTAAAGCTTTAATTATATCAACCTAGAAATAACGTATTAAAGAACATCATTGCTCAAACAATTCAACCATACACATTAAATCATCAACCACCCAAATAATAATAAAAATAAGTGCAAATCAATCTCCATTACTCCATTACACTAGTAGCACTTGAATATGTAGCAACACTTCAATACTAGTAGGTAAAATAAACTTTTTAACCGACTTACTTATTCAATCTAATTAAGGTGAGAATAGTTTAGACAACAACAAAGTAATGAATGGTGATGTCTAAACTATGACAAACCAACTTACCTAGGTATGATTCTCCCAATGACTACTTTCTTGAGCTTTTCATCCTTCAATGATTTACACTTCCTCCTTAAAATGATGAGTTTAAAGGAAGCATTATATTTGCTATGTGATGATGATAAGTGACAAAGTCTGATTATCCAAACTTGTTTTACCATCTTGGCAAATACTTTTTCCCAATATTTTCTTATTTTATTGCACTAATATTTAAATTTATTCTTATCCATTTCAGAAAATTCGTGCTTTTTTAAGTTGAGCTGAAAATGGACTTTAATTTGACTTAAATCTTATTTATTGCATCAAACTTCTAGACCCAACCTAAATATATCTGGGAGGCTTTACATATATTGCATGATCTTACCCTAATTCTAAGCCTAGCACAATATTATAGTACATTTGATTTAGGATTATGGCATAACTCAAAACAAAACATGTTATATTATCAAGATGTGCTCTTATCCCAATCTAAGCAATAAAAAAGTGGGAAGAATGCACAATAGTCCTATATGTTCGTCTTTTTGGCAATTGACTCCTATATATTTAGAGATGGCTAGCTGAATTGTCTAACATCTGCTTCGTTTCATACTCAAGTCCAAACCATCATCCGCCGTTAAAGCTTCACTGATGTGTCACTTAACTCTGTTTATTCTTGTACACATGCATTTTTCTTGTTAATGTGTCAATTTTAAACTTACATATAACAAAAGATGGTAAAATTACTTCCCTAACCGTTATTGTTCATTACATTTTCAAATTTATGCCATCAAGTGCTTCGCCTTCGCCATCCTCTCTCATCCATGTCCTCCCCCATGCCTTCAAATCCCTCTCTAACTACGTTGTTGCCACCTGCCACCGTGGAGGGATTTCTAATTCCTCGAACTTGTCACCTTTCCCTCACTACCAACTTCCCATGCCCAGCACGTGACTGATGGCCCTGAGAAGGAAAAAGGTCCCGGCTCACAAAAATCTCCACTTTAGACAAATCACAAAAATCCTGGATCTTCTTGAAATCGATGGCAACAATTTCCTTGAATTCACCGCCAAGGATCCACTTTCGAAAAAGAACCCATAAAAAATTTAAACAAATCTCAAGAATACCCAAGAAAGGTGAAACCCGTGGGACCCAAAAAAAAATGTACCCAAGATTCAGTAAACTAGATAAGCTCAAATCCACAAAAATGTCAAATCTTCAAGTTCATAACTACAAAACACTAGAGTTATTGCTGCATACAAATCCAAACACGAGGACAATATTCATAGTTCCACAACTAGAGGAAATCAAGGGCAGGGAATGGAAATTAGATGAAAAAAGGAAGAAATTGAAAATAGGGAATACAAATCCAAACATAAGGACAACATTCAAAGTTCCACAGGTAAAGGAAATTAAAAGCAGGAATGGAAACTAGATGGAAAAAAGGAAGAAAATGAAATAGGGAATGAAAGTAAGCAACGGCGATTGTGGCTCGGAAGGCGGGAGATGGGCGACATCCAGACATCTCTGGCCATTTTTTCCTTAAATGAATGGCATTATTTTTGAAATTTTAATAAATATTAAAGGTAGAAAAGTAATTTTACCATTTCGCCATCAACTTTTACATTTCAAATTAAATTAATGCGCCAGCAAGAAAAATTCCATGTGGGCAGTAGAAATGATGTGATATGACACGTCAAAAAGTTATAACGGCGGATGATAGTTTGAACTCAAATATGTGGTAGAGTATGCATTTTCAGCACTTAATTATCCATTTCTAAACATTTAGGACTTCATTCTAAAAGGCAAACATATAGGATTTCAAATGTCCTTGTCCCATAAATAGGGAATAAGGCATTTGGGTCCAATTCAATTATAACATGCACCATTATGCCTTCCTAGATCCTTCTTATAGGTCGTATCCAAGCTTATGTTCTTCAGACTATTACACTTCTAGAAATGAATGACTTTCATATAGTTTTCTTATTCCCATACTATAATTAAACTCTTCACTTTTGAGTACTAATCATTTTCCTAAGCATACAATTAAGTTCTCAATTTTCCCAAACAAGTGAGACATCTGTCAAGGAAGACAATTAATACGTTAAAATACCAACCCAATGGCAACTTGCCTGGTCAAAGAGATTTAACTTGGAGCAATTTTACAAGTCATTAGTCCTTCGGGTGGTACATGGCTCAAAATGAGGAGTTGTATCTCTTTCTAGCATTATGCGAGGAGTGAATGTGTAGGTATAGTTGGATCATCTCTTCAATTGTCCTGGTTAATTCTAATTTGTTATAGGTTATCTTTTAAAACTTGGTTTTGGATCCCTAGTCATACTTTGTAGTTCTTAGTACCAATACAGTTGTCAAGGCATAAATTCTTTCCATAAAATATTCTCAACCTTTAAGTTCACTCAACCAGTTTTGCTGAAAAATATAGTGATGCGAACATTGAAAACCACTTAATAATTATTGATCTGCTTTATTGGAAGAAGATGAAGATAAGTCTTCCTAGATAGCATACAAAATTTTGCAATCGTTGTTGATGATATATGTTGAGTGTAAGAGAAGTACATGTCATGATGTTATGCAACTAATATTCTAATGATGTTCCTGCTTGATTTATAGGGCATTCTAGTAGCATCGCATAATCACTCTAAGCTTATTAGCCATAGTTATATAAACTTTTTATATAATTGTGCAGAGATCCAATAGATTCAAGAACATGAATGCTGCCACGAAAAATATCATCGAGAAGTTAAGTCACGTGCCTCCCTCTCCACCAACAAGTTTTATATATAGGGTTCATCGTCAGCTACGTGATTGGAATGAGAAGGCGTACGAACCTCTTTTGATTTCAATTGGACCTTACCATTATGAAAGACGCGGGAGTGACCTTAAATATATGGAGGAGCATAAGTTACGGTACCTCAATGACTTGATCAAAAGAAAAGAGGAAGAAGAAGGTATATCCAAAGTAAACCTACTAAGCAGATGTTTTTGGGTTTTAGATGAGTTGGAAGACGAGGCTCGCTATAACTATGCAGAAGTTATTACTCTTGAGAAGGATGCATTCCTAGAAATGATGTTACTTGATAGTTGTTTTATCATTGAATATTTCCGCAAGTTTACATGGAGCCATTTACGTCATGAGAGAGAGAAGGACCCTCTCTTTAAGGCTGGTTGGATAAGAGTCACCTTAGATCGTGATTTAACCTTACTTGAGAATCAAATCCCGTTCTCTGTTCTGAAGAACATATATTCCGTGATCCATGAAGCACACAATCCACTTCACCTTATTTTGTCAGCTGTGCATACCCTCCAGATACACTTGCACCTACATCCAGCTCAAGCCATTGAGGAATCAAGAATCGCACAGCAAAGTATCTCCAATGTTGCCCAAAGAGAGCTAGTCTCATTTCAGATCACATCGAAAACTAGGCGACTAAAACAAGAGATCCTCAATGATATCAAGCATCTTTTGGATTTGGTCCACAAGTTCATGTTGGTTGAAGAGACCTTGGAAATTAGAAAGGAAAACATCAAAGAACCTAAACAGGTGGAGAGTGAACCAATAGAATCCATGGATACCCATGCACGGATGCATACATATTCTGCCGCAGAGTTGAATGATTTGGGAGTCAGATTCAAGGGAGTCATGAAAAGCAAATTTTATGATATCAGATTTGAGAAAGGGCTTTTAGAGATTCCCATCATTCGAATAACAGATGGTACAGAAACACGATTCAGAAATCTAATTGCATATGAAGAACATGCTTGCCATGATGATATTAAGCATATTGGAGACTACATCACTTTTCTGGATGATCTGGTCAATTCCTCAAAGGATGTTGAGTTACTCCGTCGCCAAGGGATAATTCACAGTTTAATGAGTGACGATGAAGCTATTTCAAAAATGTTCAACAAGATTTGCAAGAATGTTATAATGTCATCAAAATTTTATTATGCAGAAGTTTTCTGTGATTTAAACAAGCACTGCAAAAAGAGACGATATGCTTGGATGGCCAACTTGAGGAGGAACTATCTTAGCAGCCCCTGGAGAATCTTGTCAATCGTTGTAGTATCTCTTTTACTTACTTTGAGCACGACTCAAACCATTTACACTGTTCTCTCATTCTACCATGCATCATAAGCCGAACACCCACATCCTGGCACGGACTTCAACCACATTTTGAAATGGAGTACTTTTCCTCGTAAATTGCATTTTTTAATGTTATTTCTCACCGGTTATATTGTGATTATTAATGTTATTTGTCTAATATGTCTCAAGCAATTATCATGTAGAAAGCTATAGTTTCTTTCTCAGCACTATAGTATAGTTAGTCTATGTGATTCTGTGATCTAGTCATCACCACAATGTTTCGAATCTATGCTCAATTGTAAATAAAATTGCCAGTCCTTTTGTTTAAAATTGTGTTAATCATGAAAACTATCACCTTTCCTCTTCTCCCCTTGTAAGATGGCACAAAATTATAATAAATTTGAGAAATAGTAGCAAGTTGTGCCAATTGTCATGTTTGCCTCTCTATTTGTCCTCTTCCTATTGTCCAATTAAAATCAAATTCTCTTTTTCCTCTTCTATTTCACATCTTTCCTTCCTAGAAACTTGCCTCCCTCTCTCCTTCCCTCCCACCCAGCAGCCCTCTCAGCCTCCTCTCTCGCCGCCACCTATGCCTACTTGTCAGCCTCCCTCCGGTGCTGAGCTGAGTTGTCGAGTTGCTCCTCCCTCCCTCGGTGCCGAGCTGAGCTGCTGAGTCAAGCTACTCCTCCCTCCCCTTGTTGCCAAGCCAAGCTGTTTCTCCCTTCCCCCGATGCAGAGCCGAGCTACTACTCCTCCCCTGGTGTCGAGCCGAGCTGCTATTGCTCCCATCCTTCCACTGTTCCGTCCCAATAAAGCTCCATCCCTCGATCTCTTTCCTCCATTCCTTCCTAGTGCAACTCCCTCCCCGATGCAGCATCTCTCGCTTGATCTCTGTTGCGATGAAAATTTGATAGGCAATCAAAGCTATCACACTAGTATACGTATCGCTCAAGTAATATAATGAATGAGTAAGAGATCGTTTTCACGAGGGTCTAATTCAATTAAAACTAAGCAATAAACTAAACAGCTAAACTAAGCTAAGCTAGGCAAATTGAAATTCGATGAGAAATTCAAGAAAAGCAATTAAAATAAATTGAAAGCAATTAGAGAAATCAAGCAACATTAATGATCCTAGGACTCACAACTTCCCTCAATCCTACTTCTAAATCCAAACCTAATCTCTATATGCAATCGATTATGGTGGTACTATCCTAGGATTTTGTGTCTCCTTACCTACCTCTCGGCTTAATAAGAACGTATTTCTAAGACAATAATAATCATTCTATCTCTATGAAATTAATATTAAGAGACTAACTCATTTAGTTCGAACCCTAATATGGATACCTAGGGTGATCAGCTAATCTCTCGATACTTCTCACAAATAATTGCGACCTCTCGGCGTGAATTATCCTAAGTTATACTATCTCTAGTGTGATTACGATTTCCTCCCTCTGGCTCATTGAATCTCCTAATCAATCTAATTGGTGGTCAGTCAATCAGAAAGTATTAAAGACGAGAATAGTATAAGTAACACAAATGCAATCAATCACATATAAGAGAAAAGGGAAGAACTTAGAAAGTAGAAAAGAGTTTCATTGCTCACCTTAGGAAATAGGGAATTAGTTCATCATGAAAGTAAAAGAAAATCCAAGAAAAGATTCGAATACATCATGACTAAGAAAAGGAAAGAGGAAGGAAAGAAAAACTCTGGAATAGTTCGAAGCCAATCTCTCGATCTTTGGAGTCCTCTTGAAACACGTTGATCCTCTTCCTCCCTTGAAGCTGTAAGTGACTTGATTTCTTCTGGGCAGCAAAACGAATGCATAAAAATTGATATGAAACATCGTCGATATCTCGTATGCTGCTAGGTCAAGAGTTTATAAGGATAGAGAATGAAATATTCTATCTTACCTAAAAATATTTCCCAAATATCTCTATCCTAAAAAATATTCTAACAAGATATTTTGTTTCCCCTATTGTAAGTCAAGTGAAATCTGCTCTTTTGTGTCATAATATCTTAGAATATCTTCCATATCGGGTTTCGAGATCTTCAGGAAACCCAATATTCCTCAAATATTATGAAATCTTCTATGCTAACGAGGGGTCGCGACCCATGACTCTGTACAGATTTCTGCTTCAGGAAGTCGCGACCCAGGGTGCGACCTCTCCTCTATTTCCTTTGTTTTCCAACTTTTGTCCAGCATGGTTCTGTGGGTCGAGGTCCACCTTGTTGGCTCGGTTGGTCCTTCATTAAATACTTACATTAATAAAAAGCCCCGAAGTACCAACATTCTTGGAAGAAAATTCAAATTAATTAGTTGCATCTTGATTTCACTCAACTAAGGAAAAATAACCAATTATGTGTTAAAATCTCATAAAACTTGAATAACTGCCTAGAATCTAAGCCCAAAAATATGTTCAAATAAGCATATTCGTATAATTAACACACCCCCAAACCTAGATTCTTGCTCATCCTCGAGTAAGACAATTAGATTCCCAGAAACACACACAAGAATTTCTCCACTCAATTGTAAAGATTTAGCCCCTTAGAGTTCTCAGGAATGGCTTTTCATTTTCCGCTTGATCTTCAATTCGATTGCCCCATACTTTTGATGTCAAACTTTTCTAAAAAATCCGTCTTAACACGTGTTGTGTTAGTGTAACCACTGCAACTAAAGTTCAAGCACCCAATTAGAAACAAAGTTGGTTAAGCACACAATCAAGAGATTTGAACACTCGCAAAGACATTGCCTTTTGTTTCCACTCGTTTCATTCTCACTCTTTTTTTTCCTTTGATGGTGCACGACTTTGGGTGTCATGTCCATAAACTAGGCCCATGTAGCAAGGAATCAATCAATGACTCCCGTCTTAGTTGGTTCAAGGCATTAGGTTTTAAGATACCCCTACAGATCTATCCTCGAGCTTCGACTAATGGACTATTTTTTTCATAACGAGCACAAGTGGGGCCTTGTTGCACATGCTTTCACACTAAATACCACTCAAGTCCATACAGTGGTGCTCAAAGCCTTGGCACATCTTTCAATTAAGCTCACATATGCAATTCTATAAGATTTTTCTTTGCTAGCTCATGCATAATTTTTTTTTCTTCTTTTTTTTCTCTTTTTGTTTTCTTTTTTTTTGGTAGGATATCAAAGTTTATGTTCTTACCTACTCCCATGTGAGCCATACAACCAAGCAACATCAAGGGTAATTTTAAGCTATCCCTAAAGTAAGAGTGTCGTGAAAATAATGGGGTTCAGACATGATGAAATTTATTTTCAAAACACATCCCAAGCAAGTTGCAATCTCTAATCCGATCGAGTCTCAAATTTTTAAGCTACTAATTACCGTCACTGAACAAGGAAGCCAATTCATCATGAGTGGATTAATTCATTGATGTGATGCACCTACTAACATGCCTAAGATGGATTGTGCAATCTAAAAATAGAATCTAGCACCCTAAATGCATGCAACCTACTTTATCCAAATGATGAGCAAACAAGCAAGCCAACCGGCAAACATGAAACAAAACTGCTACCACCTCTTTTATTAAAGCAATCTCACCCCCAAACCTAAATTGTACATTGTCCTCAATGTAAAGTAAAGAAAAGATTGGAGAACTAGGGAACTTGCCTGGTCAGTTGGTAGTGATGAGAGGTATATGCATAAGTCTACTCCTTCCTCACTCTTGTCCTCCTTGTCTATTACAAGTTAAATTGTTCAAGGCAGTGATCTTGGGCTGTGGGGTCGGGATTCTGAAAGCCCTTCACTTTTCTGGGCAGGTAGTCACGACCTTAGGTCATGACCCAATGGGCTATGCAAGTTGTCTGAACTGGGGGTCAGGACTCATTGGTGATTGTAGATCTATTCGTGATTTTCCTGGGATATTTTGTTTTTCTTTTTCTTTTTCTTTTTAAACTATACCTGAAAATAATAACTTCATATAAGTCTAAATTACTATAATGGAATTGAAAATTAAAAGTAGAAAAACTCTTTGTTTGGGTTGCCTCCCAAGAAAAGCCATGTTTTAAGTCCTCGGCTCAACTTTTGGTCACATCATCCTCCTAATCCATGAGCTGAGGACCCATCACAATTGATAGGGCTCCCTTCATATACCTTCAAATGCTGTCCCTTCACCTTGAACTCCTCTCCTGTCTTTTGATTCATCAATTTGAATGACCCATAAGGGAAGACTTGTACCACTTGGAATGGGCCTGACCAATGTTTCTTTCCTGATAAGAATTTTAACAAAGAATTATAATAAAGAACTAGTTGACCGAGTTGAAATTCTTTTACCGAGTTGAACTCATCACGTTTTATTCATCTCTTATGGAAGTTCTTAGCAACTTGTTTTATATCAAGAGGTTTTCCTTCCAAAAGTTTAGTGAACTTCTTTGGTACTTTTGAAACTGCATCCCTTCGCTTCATGTCTTCATGGTATCTTGCATCATGCAGTTCTCCACTATGTTGAACTTCTTTATGCGTTTTATGCGTATCCTTTGTTTGGGTCTCTTGGAACTCATGATTGGTGAACCTATCAACAACATCAATAGAGAAGCATTTATGAGGTTGAGACTCCATGGAATGGAATACTTTCAAAGTCACCTTCTTCTTGTCGACCCTCATTGTAAGCTCACCCTTTTCCACATCAGTTAATGCATGACCTGTAGCAAGAAAGGGTCTACCAATTATAATTGGGATCTCTTGATCCTCATCAAAATCAAGCACCACAAATAACCGGGAAATATAAACTTATCCACTTTAACTAAAACACCTTTTATTATACCACGGGGATAAGCCAAAGATCTATCAGCTAGTTGCAGTGTAATCATTGTGGGCTTCACTTCTCCTAATCCTAACTCACTATAGACAAAATATGGCATGAGATTGACACTTGCACCAAGATCACATAGAGCCTTACCTTCAAATTTATTACCAATGGAGACAGGTATTGTAAAACTACCTGGGTCCTTCAATTTTGGGGGTAGCTTATGTTACAAAATTGAACTTCACTCCTCGGTAAGAGCCACGGTCTCATAGTATCCAAGCTTCCTCTTCTTAGATAGGATCTCCTTCATGAACTTTAGATAGCTTGGCATCTGTTCAAGAGCTTTGGCAGAAGGTATATTAATATTTAATTTACGAAACACATCTAAAAACTTACGGAATTGATGCTCATTGTTTGCCCTTTGTGCTCTTTGAGGGTAAGGAAGAGGTAGATATGTCATTTCCTTCTTTTCTGGCTTTTTTTGGGTCTTCTTAGCATGTTTTGGGTTGCTCTTGTAGCTCTGGAAGTCATCTGAGTCTCAAATTTTGGCTCTGTCATCAAGGGTCGTGACCTGAGGTTGTGACTCTACTGTTTTGGAAAAAGGGGTCGCGACTCATAACTTGGGCGATCAAGGGTCGCGACTGGGGGTCGCGACTCTTCCTCTGCTGCTTCGTCCCCTATTTATGGTTCGTGTTGTACCATTATTGCTTTGACTTGCTCAATACAATTACATCGAGGGTTGACTTCCGTATCGCTTGGTAGTGCTCCCATAGGCCAAGAATTGATAGCCTGAGCCAGTTGACCAATTTGAGTTTCCACATGCCGCATCTGTGATTGGAAGGTAACAATTTGATTAGAATTCAATTGCACAGAAACATGTGTATCTTGAAAAGATTGCATAAATTTAATGAAAGTTTCTTCTAATCTCGTGAGGAGATTCAAAGCCGAAGGTTCTTGTTTCTAAGTTGATTGGAACCCCGGTAGTGGATTGGTCCTGTTGTTGATGTTGGCATAGGAGAAGTTGGGATGATTTCTCCAGCCCGGATTGCATGTGTTGGAGAAGGGATTGTTCCTTAGGTTGCCTCCAATGTAGTTGGCCGACACTTGTATATCTTGCACGGGTTCCATGTAAGCTAGTCCTTCGGTGGCTACATAGGTTGGCCTCACTCCTTGGTTCTTCCATGCCATTACCTCCTTGAATAGAGCATCCGAACTTATTTAACTTAGAAGGAAAACATTGTTCCTCATCATATCTGACTAAGACATTATTCTTTGGGACCTTATTATCTCTTATCGGGACCTATTCATCTCTTGTCGGTACCTATTTAATTGAAAAGGAAAATAGAATTTCTCATCACATCTAGTTAATGCATTGTTCTTCAAGACCTATTTATCTCTTATCAAGACTTATTCATCTCCCAGTGGGACATATTTAGTTGAGAAGGAAAATAGAGTTCCTCATCATATCTGACTAATGCATTGTTCTTTGGGACCTATTTATCTCCTATCTGAACCTATTCATCTCTTACCGGGATCTATTTAACTGAGAAGGAAAATATAGTTCCTCATCACATTTGACTAAGACATTATTATTGGAGACCTATTTATCTCTTATGGGACCTATTTAACTGAGAAGGAAAATATAGTTTCTTATCACATTTGACTAAGGCATTGTTCTTTAAAGACTATTTATCTCTTACCGGGACCTATTTATCTCTTACAGAGACATATTCATCTCTTACTGGGGCTTATTTAGCTGAAAAGGAAAATATAGTTCCTCATCACATTTGTCTAAGACATTATTATTGGAGACCTATTTATCTCTTATGGGACCTATTTAACTGAGAAGGAAAATATAGTTTCTTATCACATTTGACTAAGGCATTGTTCTTTAAAGACTGTTTATCTCTTACGGGGACCTATTCATCTCTTACCGGGACATATTCATCTCTTACCGGGGCCTATTTAGCTGAAAAGGAAAATATAGTTCCTCATCACATCTGATTAAGGCATTTTTCTTCAAAACCTATTTATTTTTTACCGAGACCTATTTAACTGAGAAGGAAAGTAGAGTTTCTCATCAAATCTGACTAAGGCATTGTTCTTCGCGACCTATTTATCTTACCAAAACCAATTCATCTTTTAATGGGACCAATCCAAATGAGAAGGAGAATAACATCATCAAATATGATAAATTTCGCAACAAAATTCTCCACACAACAAACAGTATGATCCCTACAAATATATAAATATCCTAGCATCATCTACTTTAATTAGTTATGATGACTTGGGTCAGTAAATGGACTACGATAAACAGGAGCCTTGCAATTTCGGGCCAACATTTGTACTCGCATCTTCTTTACCATACATTACAGCATGTAAACATTCACATTATAAACAGGTCCCAGGAAACCCTAAATTACATATTATACTCACAGACAACAATCCAATCCAGCCTAAGTATGAATTTAACAACTAATTCAACCAAAAGCAATGACAAGGATACCAACCTTCAACGAGGGACGTGACGTCAGCAACGATGTTGGATGTTGGGGATAGCGGGAATGGTGGGATCGAGGCTAGCAGCGACTCTGAGAGCAATGGTAGATAGCGGGCACAGTAGGATCGAGGTTGGGAATTGCAGCAGAAGGCGAAATCAAGGGTCAGGCTCGAGGCAGCAATAGTGGCTCAAGGCAACAGCTTGGAGGCTTGAGCAAGTGTAGCTAGGCTCTTAAGAAAAGAAGAAGAGAAAGGAAAGAGGAAAAAGATGAAGTAAAAGATGAAGGGAGAACAACATGTGGAAAAGGTGGGAAGGACTAAGGTTAGATATGGGGAGGGTATTGTGGGAATTTTATAAAAGTTATTGAAATGTATTTTATAGTAGTGCTACTATTACAAATCTTTACAAATTGGCACTATTTTTCAAAGTACTTCCTCAAATGGTGCAATATAAATTTTAACCCCTTTAAAATTTCAATGGGAAAATTGCACCACTTGCACTTTATCTTCGTCAATTGTTATAAAAGGGTACATTATCTTGCCTTTCAAGAATTTTAGTTGGTACAGACCATCAATTTCTAATTGACAATGTCATTGATAGCTGATGTGACATGGTGACTTTGATAAGCAAAAAATTAAAAGAAAAAGGTCGGCAAAAAATGAGGCAGGCAGAGAGACCTCGCCCAAAGGGGGAGTGGCCGACGGGGACATCTGCTACAGTTGCTTGAAGCTGTTGCATTACTCGATCTTGTCAGTGAGAATGATGACAGAGCATTTGACGGAGTGCAGCAAAGATGATTTGAATGGCCCTTGAGATCGTCCTGCTCTTGGAGAGTTCTTGAATGGGGCATAATGTTGAAGAAGATAATAGATTTACGAATTTGCCCTCGTCTAATTTCAATTCAATGAACATCGGTGAGTGGCAAACTTGATATTTTAATGAAGTGGGCCCACGAACTCCAAGTAGCATTGCGATGTCATCAACCATTTGCCACATAATGTGCCATGCAGGATAAAATTATTAGTTTTTACGGGGAATGATACTGTCATGCTAAGCGAGTTCTCCGTAGACTATGAGACCTCTTGCAACCTTGATAGAGGGGGGAGGTAGCTGGTAGGGATGTAAATGGTTTGAGTCATGGTTTTTTTATAAAAATTATTGAGCTTCGATTTTTCTACCAAATTTTTTAAACATAAAAGACTGTACCAAGAATCATTTGAAAGTTATGAAAACCAAACACTAATGGTGTATTTTTTAAGCCCAACTTTTAATATAATAATTAACTATATAAAAATGTTAAAATAAAATTTATTAAAACAAATGAGAAATATTAATTATAAATAATTTGATTTATTAGCAAGTTAAATAAAATAAATATAAAATTAAGTGTAAGAGTATTAAAAATATCATTTGTAATTTGAAAATTTCATAATAAGATTAATTACTAAGTATAGTTTTTTTTTTTCTAGTTCAAGTCGGTGTTGTGCATGACCAACTTTTTCGGGTTGGTTTCCAACTGCAAGGTCATAGACCACAGTGGGAGAAAATTAAACTCTCCTTCACTAAATGCACTAGTTTCTTGGCTGCGACCTCAGACTGACTCCTCCACATAGTCATGATGGAAGCCGATAAGCACAGAAGGTTCTCCCTCTGCCCCTACAATATTAGACGAAAATTAACAGTGAAATACCTTTCCAAACACAACAAACACCCAACAACCACACGAACAAATATGTAACTAAATACCTACCCAATGTATGGGACCTCTAAAATCTTCTCTGCAACACAGCTAGCTGCTTTTCCCTTCCACCTATTCTCTCTACATAATTCCATCTGCTCTAAAGAAATAAAAAAAAATGTTAACAAGAATAAGAGCACTCCTGGTCAAAGCTCCCAGTAGCAACACACAATTAATTGAACAGAATCTCAAAGTCGAAGTATGAAAATTTTGAAAAAAGAAAAATAGAAAAAAGACAGAGGTACAATCTTGAAATACCAACATTTGTAGTTCTAAAGCCTACATCAAAAGACACTAAACAAAATGAGCAGCAAACATTTTTATAAAGGTGATCAATCTATGAGCAGCATGGTCTAACAAAATGGTACAAAATTAGTGAAAGGAGAATTCTCTGTATCGTAAGAACTGACCCAACATCAAAGGAGGGACCAACTCCAAGGCTCACCAAACCGCAACACCCTCTTCCTAGTAAAAACAGAAGAAGAACCCCAACATTGTCGACAACTTGTTAGTGAAAGTAGAGAAACAATAAGGCAACGAACATAACCATGGTGAAAGATCAGGATTGATCGTGGAGAAAAAAAGGATGCTCCATCAAGAAAGATCGAAGCCAGAGCAGCAAGATATGATGCTCGCAGACAGCCTTCGAAGCCCTAACAGAGAAAAGAAAATGAAAAAGAAAGATCGAACAAATAGAGAGGAAGAAGAGTGGAGTGAGCGCGGCAAACCTCGGGCGAGAAGAAGGAAGGCCTAGATCTATCTGACCAAATTCTAAAACCTAGGGCACCGATCTGTCAAAGTGCAGGAAGGAAAATCTAGAAGATCCCTTGGAAAACCTAAAACACTTGCGTGGAAAAGAGGAGCTAAAAAGCAAAGGTCTAGTAAAAAAATTTAAAGGGAATGGTATTTGGGTGAGGTGGAAGGCTATGGGCACCGCAATAACATTAAAGATATAGATTATTGTAAGAGAGCTATGATATTAAAAATTAAATAAAGAATGTGTTAGGTAATAGTTTCGTTTACTGTTACATTTTTTGGATCTTTTAATGAATGCCAATCACAATCCCATTTCATTCGAAAAATTCTTAAGTGATCATATCTCACGCGAGGAACTATCAATCAAACTGTGACAAACAAGCAAATTAATATTAATTACCTAAGAAATTGTCATAATTAATAGTAATCAAAATAATTTAATTTGTGCTTTCCCATCAAGCCATTGTGAAATAAGATCATGTAAAATATTTTCATTTCATTATATCAAAAATGGGGCATGACACTTCTTTCCTCAAAATCCAATTTTTAGCCTCCTTCAATGCACCATTTGTCTCTTGGGAAAAAAGCATTGGTGGCATAAAAAATTCACTAATGGTGCAAAAAATTTGACTAATTTTACAATATGATACAAATTCTTTCAAACGCTATAGAATGGTACTAAATCTTTAAAACGCTATAAAATGGTACAAAATCTTTGAAAAATTGATGCTGATGGTAAAAATCGTTAATGCTATTGGTAACTGCTAACGTGGCATTTATGTTGCTGCTGACATGGTACCTACATAACTGCTGACTCAAAAAATTAAATGATATAACAGTAAAAACCCAGGAAAAAAAGTACCAATGGTACAAAAAGCTTGGCTAATGTTACAATATGATACAATATCTTCAAAATATTATAGAATTGTACAAAATATTTAAATTTGTATTATACTTTATTTTATTGGAAATTCTAATGTTTCCAATAACACATTGTCACTAATATTGTTGTCATCATCATCAATATGATATTTAGGATCATAAATATAGGAATGATCATTAAAGTGATTATCATCAGTAACTTATTATTTTTGATGATCTATAAAATACATATGTCAATAAACAAAAAATTTTATCCAAAAAAGTATCTAAAAATCATGATTTGAAATTTTAAGTCCTAATGAAAAACAATATCTGATACTTAGTTCGTATCATTGGATTGACTGTATATAACAACTTTCAACTTAAGTATTGGAAGAACATTAAGCCAAGTAACCGTCTTCCATATCTATGACTATGTAATCTTTATGAGTAGTTACCAAGATGGCCTTAATTTTCGTACTCTCTGAGAGATTAAGAAGATTGCTGCAAAGTCGATTACTGATGATCACGACATATAAGAGTGCGTGAAGGAAAAAGGTATATGGATTGATTTAAGATTTTATTTGCCAATAAATATAAGTAAAATAAAAATATAAAAATTTTGTAATATATTATAACGTTTTAATAAATTTGTATCATATTATAACATGAGCCATTTTTTTTTTACTATTAGTGCTTTTAAGTTTTTTACTGCCATGTCGTTCAATTGTCAAAGTCAGCGTCCAGGTTAGTGCTGGCCACGAGCCAGTTTGGACTCGGAACTGGCCCGGAACTGACCCGATCAAAACCAAACTGAAGTCGGTCAAATTGGAACTGGCCCGAAACCGACCTCGAACCCTGAAGCCTAAGATTTAAGGACGGTTCCAGTAGCCCAAAAACTGGAACTGCCAGTTTCGGATTCCCCACCCCCACCCCCTCAACCCCACAGCAGGCCTATGCCTATCCTAGTTTGACTTTTCTATTTTTCTTTTGTTTTAAGCTAGAATAAATATTAATTATGTGATAAAAAAATACAAATAAGTTTATTATGTAAATCAGCATTTAAATCTTCACTCTTATAGAATTGATCATCAATAATTGTAAAAATTTTATACGTATCAAGAATTTAACTGTAATTTATACAACAAACTTGTTATATAAATAAAATTTTATTTTATTTTAGCATAAATAGAACCGGTCGATTCGAAACCGGACAAAATCGTGATTCTAAACTGGAACCATCCAGTTCTGAACTGCCCCTGAACCATCCCTGAACTGTCCAAGGGAATGTTTAGGGCCGGTCCTAAGGAGTCACAGAACCGGAATTGTCCGGTTCAGGAACCGTTGCCAAGTCTAGTCCAGGTAGGCGTCACATCACCAGTAGTTGATAACATTAATAAATAATTAACAGCTTGTATTGTCGATGTCAAATTTTTAAAGATTTTGTACTATTTTATAAAATTTTAAAAATTTTGTACCATATTATAACATTAGTCAAATTTTCTGTACGATTCATACTTTTTCCCCTTGTCTCTTTACCCTATTATAGCAGCCCATATTTCTCCTTCAATAAAACTGATTTTAGTTTCATTAAATATCAGTGGAGCTGGGCTCAACACAGTCCTAAGTTTCCTTTCAACACTTCCCCAGTTTCTAGGATTCTAATGGTAGAATTCAAAACAGATACATCACTCCCATCAACCTTTCCCACTATTCCTGTCAAGTTGAACGGATGCGATTACAACTTTTTGCCTGGAATTATGAGTCCATTACTGGTGATATACGTTCTCCTTGACCAAGTGAAGGCTAGAATGCTGCCCCAAAGCAAACCATTAGCAAGGATGGTTTACAGGAACCAAATCCAGAGACAAATTTATCCTAATATATCTTATGCTTGTAGTCATGGAAGAAATTATAATGCATAGCACGAAAAACTGTTTGAGCGTATATTTGCATACTTTTACAAGACTTCCTTTCAGTTTGCATACGAAATCAGCATTTATGATGCTCACAATTAAGTAAATTGGGACTCAAATGAGATTGGAATTGTGAGGCGACATAAGTGAGGCTCGATCTGGGTGCTATCCACATACTTTACCGATTAAATATCTATTTTCCTTACCCTGAATCTCTGCTCCATTGGGGAGAGTCATGGTAATGGGGAAAAACCTTGCAAGGGGCCAAACCACCGTCTTCAGATGGCTCTTACGGCTCTTGAGGTAGCAACTCCAATGTTCCTTCCCTTATGTCCATTGTTTGGGTTTTGTATATTTTCTGGTTGAATTAAGTATGTAAAATGATTTCGTAAATTTAGGACTTTCCGAATAAAACCTGATATTTTACATAATCGGCTTTCTATTTTCCTAAATAGCAAAACTGAGAAACGTTGGGATTCCAACAGTCCAATCTTTCTCATGTCGTTTCTAACGAAATAGTCACATAAAAAAGGCTTTTCGAAATGGGCCGAGCTCTCGCTCACTGCGTCCACAGCCACATTCCTCCTTGAATGGCCACAGCGTACATAAATCGTCTCCCTCTAATCAAGCGAGTCTCGAGCCATATATATATATAGTTCTCGATCCTTTTTATATAGTTCCATGATTTCCCCCATTTTACAGGAATAAGCGGACTCGTTTGGATTTGAAAGTCAAGAAAAGAATTTCCCACAAATTCTTCTAGACTCTAAAAGACTTCTAGCAAACCTTGGATTTCTTAATTTATTCATCACAGGATCAAAGGATGTAAAAGAATCTCATCCTTGGGCACTGAATAGGCCAAGATGAGGATGGGAGCGGTGAAAAGATAGAAAAATGAAGGGAGGCAGGCGAAGAGAGGAAGATTAAAGTGAAAATAGTAATACAAGGGGTGCAAAGTAAGAAGGTTGACAAAAGGGAGGAAGAAACTAAAGGCATTGAGAAGCGGCTGTAGTAGATGGCAGCGGTTGAGTGACCATCAAGGGACGGAAAAATGTTACAGAGAAAACTTATGGGCACCAGCTTGAGAGTCCGCAAGACGGAGAAGCCCAGGAAGAAGGGAAAAGGCCCGTGCTTACCCATGGTGGTGCGGTTAACAAACCATATGGCAGACAGAAATTGAATTTGAAAAAGTAGCCGTTGTAGAGCGGTGGTTACAAGACGAAAGTCTAAAAGAGTGGAAAGTAGTTATTTTATCAACAGTTTTTGGAACCCAAATTTTACATTCACAGCACTGATCATCAACAAGCTGTGGCCTATTTTAGAAGGCTCAGAGAGAGGTTTACTCGTAAGGATCTTCCCAAATGGAGAGAATATGCAGTTCTGTCCTGCCAGATTATCGAACAAATAAAGAAGACATTTTTCTGTATCAGAGCAACGAAAATCTATAGATGTATTCACCTACTGGTTAAGACTAAACCCCAGGCAATGTGTTTCGGACAACTGCACTGCAAAGCATAGTTAAATGCTCAATAGAAGCACACGGTTTATCAACTGTGCTACATATTTTGGCCGTGCCATCTTCATTTACATAGGATGTATCCTCTGTATTTGTTCCAATATGTGGAGAAAGTCTTGTATATAACGGGTGCAACACGTGTTGATACTGATGTGGTATCACGAATCAATCAAATCAAACAATTTTTAGGAATATTTTTTCCTTTTAAGTTTTATTAAAAATATCCTAAAAATAATTGAATCCTACTGTCTCGTGACACCACATCAATATTATCACATGGTATACTCGTTACGCAGGAGACTCTCTTCAATATACGGCTCCTTATAAGTGGTATTAAAAAATATTATCAATTTACAGACAAACTCGTACCGGAGTCTATCAGACCCAAGCCAAACCGTGCTTCACGTGGGAATATATGTTCTTGGACAGATCGCATACATATCCGCTTTCATAATTTAATCCATTTGGATCAATCGAAGGAACTTCCACTCAGTAATCTAACAAAGTTACCAGGAATTTTGATCGGCTGTTTCGCATCCTCAATCGAATGAGCGCCACTTGGCAAATTTTATTCTTTTTGTACTGTGAGGGTGGATTGACGTGTAAGCTTTCTCTGAGCAATAGGATTTCCCACTTCAAAGGGAACTAGATTTTCTGCTTCTGAGTAAACGACCGATTTTTGTTTGACTGCAAAAGAAGTTTGCTTTGAATCCGCATCTGCCACAAAAGTAATAAATCTTTGGTTTATAAGATAATTAAGCATTATATAGAAACGAGTCCGGTTTCTTATAAGTACCATTATCAACAATATAATATATGAGCGTCTCCCAATTGCCGATTTTGCCAACAGTCTGCTCACAACAATACAGAATTCATCATGGTATCGGAGTCAAGGTGAGGTGCCTCTTACACACTATACATGAGAGGGGGTGTTAAACTTGCTACAAAACAAATAATCTTGGACTTTTAAGATAATTTGGTATCACCAAAGAACAGACCTAGTTACTTTTCTTGACAAAGTTCAGTTTTTGCCGAATATAAGAGGGAAAAAAAAAAAACCGACGAAACACTAATCAGCAATATCTCGAGAATCTATCGAATCTACTGGTGTTCTTTTGCAAAGCAATGGATTATTGTCAATACTGTCGAGGAATACAAAGATGATCAGGCCTGTGTGTGGCAGCTGCAGCCAGAGATAGTTGCGGCCTTTGCCTTGGCTGATTCCAAACGATCCATTCTACTTCACCATGTCATGCAGAAGTAAAAAGAGTGTTCAATCCTTTCCCTAGCTTCAGTACAAGAGTGGAGAAAGATCTTCATCTTATTAGAATCCACTACAGGAATTCCTCTAATTTCCGAAGGACGATCCAGTCAAAAAGTTGTCAAATTTCCATCGAAAATTGAGAAAATCCAACCGCTTTTCATGGAAAAAAAAAAAAAAAAACCACTCCCTTGGTAAAGGCCCTCTAGGATTTTTGAGTTCGAGGGATGGCGGTCAGTAAATTCATGAGAAAATCGAGACGAAACCATTCTTGATTAATTTGTGAGACAACCGAGGCACAATTGTCTATCGGTAAATTTGTGTAAAAATTGAGGGAATATTGTCCGTTCGTAAATTCATGAGAAAATTGAGAAAACCTTATTTTTCGAATAATTCGTGAGAACATGCAAAGAAACTATTTGTTGGCTAGCTCGTGAGACAACTGAGAACTCGATATGAATGCGAGAACGTTCTCTCTATCGTGTGTTCACGTATATACACGATATGTTTTATGGATTTGTGTAATTTTTGGATTTTTTAGAGTTACCAAATTTTTAATGTTGTAATAAATATAACGCAGGTACATATAATGTATATTACAATTGGATTTGCTCAGTGACAAACAAATAATTAAACTTAATACATACAAAATTAAAATTATGGTATAAATACTAATAATATATATTACAGTGTTCCTAATAATTAATGCGACATTAAATATAACAATTAAAATAAAATCATAGGAAGACTTAAATACACTCCAAACTTCACATGCTCCACGCTCCATCCTACAAACGTGGTCTTGAAAAATTATATCTGTTTATACGTGGGCAAGGAAATTGAAAAATGAGAAAGAAGGATAAATATACAAGGAACAAAATGACCTTGCATATGTTCCGTATCTTCACTTCAATTTTCCAATTTTCTACCGAATAAGACGTGCATATATCGTAGAAAATAAATCAAAGAAGAGTGGATGTTAAATAGATGTGAAAAAATAGGGAAAGAGAGAAAAATAAGGTAGATGGAAAAATGGAGATATGAAACACTCCCAGTGGAAAAGAAGAAGATAACAAAGGGGGAAAGGATGCGGCTATGTGTGGGTATTTATAAGAAAGAAGGGAGGGAAATTATAGGCAGGTGAATGAAATTTTTTAAAAAATTTTACTGCTGTGAATTAATTCAAGAGGCTGTTGTCAGACCCCTGTTGAAGATTTCGTGAAAATTCGAGAGGTCATATCTCTCAAATTTTTCATGAAAACAAAAAGAGAAATGACAGCAATATATCAGATTTATCTCTCGAATTTCCATATTTATGTTCGCGTGTGTGTTTGTATTCATCATCAGCATCACATCTACGTGCATAGGAATAAACATAAAAATAATGCAACATAGATAAGAATATTTATATAAATTATATTGATTTTTTTCATTATTTTTAAAATCTTTTGGAATAAATTTTTTTAAAGAATATTATGAAATATGTATTAAAAAGATAATAAGGGATTCTTTTATCACGAAAAGCTTAAAGAAGTTATCAACATGACAAATAATCTTAGTGCTTTCTCTTGGATTTCTTTCAGAGAAACTTGTTATTTGATTCTTCTCGAACACCTCTCGAAAAATCCGAGAGACTTGCAAGAGAAAGCCCACGCATAGAACCTTCTCCCATTTTCGACCTCGCTCCTCACGATAAGTCGTCGGGCTATTCAACTAATTTTGGACGAATGTCCCTCGAATTGCACATGCACAAATTTTCGATAGCCGTTTCTTGACTTTTCTCGAATTATATCTTAGCCGACCGTATTATCCCAAATTTCCGTTGCTTCGTTGTTCGACCTACCCATCTGTCGAAATTTTTCCCTCTAAAATTGAAGGAATTCTTGTAGTGTATCTATCTCTTGTGAATTCTATAGATACAAATGGGGATGCTAGGTTAGGTGGGACGATAGGACGACCATCAATAGCATGAAGCTTCCTTTTTTATATCAATAATAGCATAAAGGATCCAGGCATCTTTTGGAGAACTTCAGGATTAAGTGGATCAGTGGAAAAGAAAACATTGATGCTCACTTGTTGGGACAACTAGGGATCAAATCAAGCCTCAGTTTAGTAGCTTTGTACTTCTGGGGCTGTTTCCCAAGCATCCCATCTTTTGATTAATAAGAATGGATAATGTATTATTCACCAAAAAAAAAAAAAGACAGAAAAATCAGCGTTTTTCTAGCCGAAAATTCGTTTAATAATGCTGAAAATTTTGGATTCTAGACAGAGTTGCGGGAGCCTAATTTTCAAAACGTAGCACATTGAATCGCCAAAACCGGAGACATGGAAGAATCAGGTGTCCATTCAAGAAGCCAGTTAGTCTTAGGCTTCAATATCAAAACTCAAAGTTCCATTCATCATGAAGAATTTTTGCAGTATTGGCGACATCTCCAGTTTGAAGGAAAAATCCAATCGATGACCAAAATGCAGTTCCGTCTGCACAGGCCAGCAAATCCAAGATGTCGTTTTTTCTTGATAAAAAGGTTTCCAAGATTAGACTTGTTCAACTCGTTGGCCTTTAGTGGGGCATAACATCTAATTGGCAAATAAGAAAAAGGTGGTGGGACTTTGACTGTGTGGTTGCACCCACATTTTCCTAATTAAATATTAAAAATAATCTTCCAACCAATCAAAGAGGTCGTTTTTTTCTTTGATAAAATAGTTTACAAACGAGTAGGCAGAAAAACATCTAATCGACAAATTAAAAAAATGGTGGGGCCTTGACTTACATGGTTGCACTCATATTTTCCTCATTGAATATCAGAAAATAATATTACTACCGGTCTCCTTTCAGAGGACTTGAGCTTCAGCACTGTCATACACATCGGCTCTGCGTCCTCCTCTTATCTCTATTCTACAGGACGACTTATCTCCAGGTGGGGAAGGTTAAAAGGAATTGATGGCAGAAGAAGTGAAGCTCCATGGCTTCTGGGCAAGCCCCTTCAGTGCCCGAGTGGTGTGGGCCCTGAAGCTGAAGAGTATAGATTATGAGTACATAGAAGAAGACCTCCCGAGCAAGAGCCAGCTTCTGCTGCAGCAAAACCCCGTCCACAAGAAGATTCCCGTGCTCGTTCATGGAGGCAAGCCCATTGCGGAGTCCCTGATCATTCTCGAGTACATCGATGAGAGATGGCCAGAGGTGAGCCCACTGCTACCCCCAGATGCTCACGAGAGAGCCCTCGCCCGGTTCTGGATGAGCTTTGCCACGGAGAAGGTACTGTTTGAATTGAAATCATTGCTTCTATTTCAAATTCTAAGTTTTGGTACTTTTTTTTCTATTGATCGAATCCTATTTCATGGCTGAACTTGCTGCATTATATATAAACTTGGCCAATAATTGATTGACACATTAATAAAAAAATTTTATGTTACCTTTTTCCATTTATTAGAAATTTTACTTTTAAAATATGATGTCATACATTTTGTTTACATATAAATCGTAAATGGCTGAATCACCATATTATTTATGAGACTGATTCAACTAGGAGTTTATCCCAGTGAGGAGGTGGATTTAGCAAATACCCGGTGATATATCACACATTAATTAGCCCTTTTTTTTTTCTGATTGTGAAGAAGAACTTGCTCCGTATGCTTTCATTGAGCGATCAGCTCATATTTTTCTTCTTTGACCAGATGGCTAATTCTTGTTTGACTAAGAAATTGCTCAGTGCAATTTCTGCCTAAGATTTGAACTTGTAGGGAAATCCAGCCTAAGTTTTAACAAAAGTAAGAAACTGAAGAATCTTCTTCGTGCATTCAATGTCGAATCTACCTATTAATTACTTTAGAAAAGGCAATAGTTCTTTGCATTACCCTCCGATAGCTTGAGAAGCCTACCAGATACTATTCTGAAATAATTTGCAATTTAATACAGGGGCACCGAATATATTCCAATTTCTTCATGGCCAATGGGAAGGACGATATACAGAAGGCAACAAAGGAAGTACATGATTTCCTAAGGATCATAGAAGGAGAAGTCCTTGGGGACAAGAAATTCTTTGGGGGAGAAGCAATAGGGATGGTGGATTTAGTTTATGGGTGGGTTGCCCATTGGTATGGTTGCATGGAAGAAGTTGTGGGAGTGAAGATATTGGAGCCAAGAACCTTCCCTAAGTTGCATGCTTGGACTGAACAATTCAAACAGATCAATGTGATCAAAGAGAACCTCCCTGACCATGACCAACTAGTTGCTCATTTCAAGATGCTCAAAGAGAGGTTTACCCGCAAAGATCTTCCCAAATAAGTAAACAGCTAGAGAAATAGGTTTGGTATATTTTGTTAAAACTTTCATTCGGTGACCTAAAAGTATTAAGTTCGGTCTCTTCATTTATTATGTAGGACTTATCTTCTGAATTTTTTTCCCAAAAAAATGGCTTGTTATATAATGTATCGAAAATATTATCAATTTAAAAATATAAATTCCTACGAAATTCTGCAAATCCATTGTCTTATAGCGAGAATCTTGCATAGATTGCGTATGTATCCAATTTCATACTTAAATCAATTTTTTTCTCAGAAGTAATGAGAATTTTATCACTACTTAAAAATGTGTACATAGGAAAAATGCTCAAGAAATAAGAAACTCCATGTTCGCAAACTGTTTTATTTAAGCACGGAAGAATAGGTTCCAATAGGGTACTTGAAACCTATTGTACAGTACAAGCTCCGGATAGGGTGCGGTTCCAAATTTTAGTAACCAATCTTAAATAAGATAGGTTCCGGGTATTACGAAAAACATAGGGTTCCCGAACCCAATCACTCCGACTCGTCTCTAATGCTAGTAGCATTGAGGAGGAAGCTCTTTTGGCAGGGAAAATTATCTTTGAATTGAAAGAAAAGTTGGGGCAGTATCATTGGTGTCTTAAAATGGGCATGGAGTGATGAAGAGCTTAATTTGTCTAACACTGGAGAGAAAAATGTTCATAGCGCTTAACTTGTCTAACACTGGAGAGAAAACGTTCATGTTTGTTTTCAAAGAAAAATCAATGGATAAAAAAGTAATTTATGTTGAAGGTCTAGCAATGTTTTCGACTACCTCTGAATGAATGGTCTGTCAAGAAAAGCCTTGAAGATACTGAACCTACATGGATTAACCTGTGTTGATGATTGTAAAAAATTCGACTATATTAGTGTAGAAGGTAGGTTCTATTTTGAATGTGGATGATGGGAAAGGGTCGGGAGGAGAAAAAACATAACAGTTAGCAAAAACAAGAGTATTGCAGGGGCTGTAATGAAGCATGCTCTAGTGAAAGAACTGGCTAGTGAAGATTTTTCAGCTGGTTTTAAGTATGAGAGACCATCTTCCTTTTGTTTTAAGTATGAGAAAAGTTGTGGAATAATGACAGCTAATTTGAGTGCTAGATCTTCTAGGACTTGGCTTAGTGGTTTTTAGTCTAAAATTAGGGAGATAGTGCTTTGTGAAGAAGGCAAGAGCATTTTATTTTAATTTGTTTTAATCTAAATTTTTGCAAATTTTTCATTTTTTTAAATTTTCATTTTTTTCCTTCAATATTTTCGCCTCTTTATTGATGTTATGGTGATGAATGGTGTTCTATGTGTAATCTAGAATTATTTTCACCATTTTCAATTTTAATTTTTTTGTTAAATTTTTTAATGTACTTCAATTTTTTAGAATTTTTCTTATATTATTAAATAATTGCAGATTTTGCTGATGTTGCATATCGCGTTAAATTCACATACACAAACAGATGGAACGTGCTGCTAGCATTAGACGACTGATATATTTGAGAAAGAATGAAACTCATGCAACGTTGTGCTATAGTATCAAACCTAGAATAAAACTGAGATTTTTTTTAAATAAAATTAGGACTTTTTCATGTAATTTGCTTTGATTTGTATGGTTATTTTCACAAGTACATCGTTAAATGTAATAATGATTTGGTTCAATAGCTAAAAAATTTTAAATTATTGTAAAACGTAAGCCCACCAACTTCTCCAGAGCGATTCAGCTGGAGCAGCGGCATTGTAATTTTGCCATCCATAGGTTGGCATTTGAGGCCCAAGAAGAGGAACTCTTGGGCAGCATGATGTGAAGTAGTTGCGTCTACACAAATAAAATAATAATATTATGCAAGCCCATCAACAACATCAAGGTGAGGCAAGAAGAAGATGACAAATTCAAGGCTAGTTCAAGCATCAATTTCATATTAGTAACTACCTTGCACGTGGACTCCGAGTAGTAGATCCGCTGGTAAATTGATAACATGCAGTGGGTCAGGTCCAGAATTTGACTCTCCGGTCGGCATCTAGGAATTAATAGCGGCCTCGGACTGTATAATACACCTTCTGGCGGATTAGTCGGTTGTGACAATACCAGACACTATCGATACAAAAAGAAAAACTACTTTCCATATGAAATAGCATTGGGTATAAATATTATATTTTATTTTTTTTCCATTAACTTATGACACTTATCAAGCACAACAATTACATATGAACAACTTTCCCAGTGTCAAATTATTGCTTCACCTTAACAGCCAACTTTCCTACTTAGTGATTCAATTCACTTAATTACCTTCTAACGGGAAGAGAATAAGGATCTCAAAGCCCAAAATTAGCCTAATTAATAAAGAAATCTATCTACATACCTACAAAACATGAGATTAGCCTAGTGATTCCCTCTCTAAACTCTCAAATGAGTGGCCCAAGATCAATCCCTAGGTTTGGAGGGTCAGGGTCGACTGTCCCGGGATACTATACGGTGAAAAAAAAAAAGGGAGACATTCCCGAGAAGTGAAATTACATGACAGATGCAGGGATAATTATAAAGCTGGGCGGCGGAAGAGATTGAGATCAAAGACATAGTGAGACAATGGCCATGTGCTTAATGGGCTTCTAGAAAGGCCTTGGGCTTCTTTGCTTTAACGGGCTATAAACCAAATTATTTTTATTTTAACTACCCAATAACTTATGTATATAGGTGATTTAAATAGGGTAACTCACAGCAAGCAGACCCAGACAAGAACAAGGAACCCTGTACATGTTACTGATCTCCTTATCACCTCTTTGGGCAAAGAATACTTGAATTCGTTAAATAAGGAGTTATAATTCTTGAATTCATTGTACATACCAGTCTTCTGTGATCTCATTCCTTGTATGATAAACAAAGACTAAGCGAGAAAACAAAAAAACACAGTATTTCTAAAAGGGGTCACGTATAGATTCAGAAGATTGCAAACCTTGCTACACAACTTCCTTCATAGGTTCAATTACGTTTCCTATCATATTATTCTGTAGAAGAATTCGATGTCCATTTACCTTGTTTATCGTTCAGATTTAATCCCAACAAACTCAGACTAGTCAATGACTTGCTCTTGGGACTTACCTTCACGTAAGAGTCTTGGCCTTAAGCATGCATATTCGTTATTCTTTTGGATGAGATAAGCATGCCCAGCCTCTTCGTTATTCTTTTGGATGAGATAAGCATGTCTCGTAAACTTTATTATTTTCCTTTGAGGGGATAAGCATGCTTATTTTTTGTACTAATTTTTTATTAGTGAAATAAGCATGTTTAATATTTGTCTATTGTTTGATGACAAATGGCATTTTTTGGTGTGCATATTGGTGCGCAGAAATCATTTGGATTACTGATTAATTCAATCGAGCCGAGTCGGCTTATTAAGGGGTAAAACTCTCCTGACATATGTTTTCTCCATTCATAAGGACTCGAATCCAAGAATTTTTACCATTTGACTCAACTCATGTTAGTTAAATCGCGTTGTAACGTGCATCATAACGTAGAGCCGTAAACAAACAATGACGTCCCCATTATTTTTCTGAACATCTAATGACATTACTTTTGCGTCGCCAATATAAAATTTGGGTCCACATTGACCCAATTAAGTTGCATTATCTTTTGGGTCTCGACTTCCAAATAGCACCGAATTTTAACCTACTAAATTTCAAATTTGCCCTCTAACTAGGCATTTCATGTGGACAGGTTGATCACGTTTGACATTTCTTTTACCTAAAATAAAGTCTCATGTTTATAAATGGAGAAAATATGTGACTCGAGATAAAATTTTAAATAGTTCTACTTGACAATCTGTGGTAAAAAATACCGATCAAATTGCCTAAATAATAATAATTGTGACAAATGTTTGAGCGATTAACATTCATATGTTGATTCGTTAATTCTTATTGATATTTCTGCAACTCACATGACTAGATAGAATCAATTATAGAATTTCTCATGACTCGCGAAAAACATTTTTTAGTGAGTTAATTTAACTCAAAGTTGAGTTAATTAGGCGGATTGTTTCTTAATATGACACCCAAAAAGACACGTCATATTAGCTATCGGTTAAAGAAAGGAAAAAGTCTTCAATGAAGCAGTCATAACACATAAATAATACTGATATAGTATATTCATCCAACTAAAATTCATCATTCATATATTTGTCTAATTAGTCATTATTTAATAGGATTTTTAATATTTTGCTACCATTTATATATTATTTCTAATTAAGGTTCGCTATTTTTTTATGATTTTTCATATTTTAAGGTTTTTAAAGATTTAATAATTATAACTATATACTTATTAATTACATATCAAGTTTTGATTTGACGGATATATTACATTAATATTTTTTACGTGACATGACCGTTTACCTGAAGATTTTCTCCGAAGAAAGGGGAAGTTCTATAATATATGAAGTGAATGAATCTATGTAGTGCCATCAGTGACTTCTCATTTTTCATTTTTCCTTTTTATTAGCCCATCGGTGATTCCTCACCGAAAAGCAATTGTATGACATAGATATGTGCCTTATAGATGTTTATTAATAATAAAGAATTATTACTTAATTGTTAAGAATTTACTAATTCATACCATTTTTTAACCAAGAAACGAAAAAGCTATCGGGAAGGCTCTATTTAAGAGCCACTTGGTGCTTTGGGGAAAAAGAATCATCATCCTTTCTTTTAGAAAGGGGACACATGTCACTGGTATTTCTTTCGATTTAAATTAGGCAGTGTTAACCACCACCAAGAGTGGTGATCTTATCGTTTAAAAATTTACAATTTAAGTAAAAATTATTAATTTTTACTAATTTTGATAGATACTGACTTCTTGAAATGTACTAAATTTTTTACGATATTATGTTAATGTGTCCACAGTTAATCACTACTACTCCTTCCTTTCTTCTTCTCTTTTGTAAATCCAAAAAGTTGGCCGCGTTAACCAGTAACCTACGGGTAGTCTATGAGGGTCTTGGTACGAGGCTCCTGACAAAACGACGTTTCTATAGGTCATTTCGTTTCATTTTATCTTAAGATAATTCTCTTTTGCAATCTACATCTATCTCTATCGATCCATTAAAATTGATTTGCAATTTGAAAGAGAAGGAAGAGATCTTCAGAAAGTGGATAATACTACAATTGCACGAACCCTTCCCAGAACCCAAAGGAACCAGGTGGTCTTGTGTCCGCTCATAGGGTTTTTCCAGGTCCGATCACGCGGATAGAAGATCTTTTTTTCAGTGTACAAAAAAAAAACGTAGGTCTAGAAGGTAATAAAAAGGATGGGAATAAAGCGTACAGAAGTTTCACTTGTGAGAATTGAACCCGGAGTCTCTTAACCCTACGTCGAGGGTTGTACACTACTTTCTGATCAGAAGATCTTAAAATCTGCTTAACTAGAAAGGTGGAAAGCTACAACCATAGAAATGCAGGAGCCAAAAATTTGTAGATGTTAAAATCTAGCGATGAATTAAAAGCACAAAAGGTAGAAATTTTTTCTTGCTTGCCAGGAGAAAATCAGGTATGGAAGCTTGCAAAGGCCCGGTTTACATGCGTTGAGTTTTACCTGATATCCATGGCATTCGGATATACAATGTGCAGTGGATGCAGCAGATCCAAGACAAGTTTTTTTTTCCCCCAAAAAAATGGACGATATATTTTATCACGTACAAGGAAAATTTCAACGAAGATATGTTATGAATCCGAGACTAGAATGGCATCCCAGATCAGTTCCATGTCCAGAGATGGCATTCTGCTCAACTGGACTGCCTCCGAATCTCCACCAGCCGTCTGATGTTGATAAGACGGCCCAGCTTTGCTCTCAAATGACGGCTTCAAGTCGTTTCCGATTGGGCTACTTTGGCTCAAGATGTTGACGATTGAGTCAATCTTGGGAACATCAGAGTTCTTGGGTGACTGATCTAAGTTGGGCGCTTTCTTGTGAAGCAAGGTGCTTGAATTCATGTAGGAATTCAAATTCGGCCTTGAACTCGAGCTGTTTCCATGTAAGATCATCTGTAGCTTTGCCTCGAGGAGGGCAGCTGTTGTCGAATTGGCCTTCAGCTCGTGCTTCAGATCCGGAAAATTCAAGTGCGCGTAGTCCCCTCTCAGGATATAAGCAGCCGTATCATAGGCTCTCGCAGCCTCTTCCGCAGTGTCAAATGTCCCTAGCCAAACACGGGTCCGGTTCCGGGGCAGTCGGATCTCTGCAACCCATTTTCCCCAGTGCCGCTGTCTAACACCCCGGAACAGTTTTCCTGGCTGTGGCATTTTGTTCGGGGATTTCCGACCGTTTAACTTCATTGGTTGAGTCCTTGTAGTGCCGGGCCAGTTGGACAGAGAGCTCTTCGTGTTGTGATCCTTTTTGACCCGCTCTGCCTGAAATTGCACGAGGGATGGCAAAGTGGATGATGAGTTTACCGGGTAAATGAGATCCGTGTCTTCACTCTTGAAGCACAAATTCTGAACTGGATTTGACCGATCTGGTTTGGTTGGCTCATGCCGGAAGAGGGACAGACTTGGAAGCTGCGAGGAGAGCGATATGAAGGTGGGAGTAGGCGGGTCGGATATAGAAAACTGGGTCACTTCGCCATCTAATGATCTGGAATTCAAAGCCGTGTCCAGCGAAGATGTTAAAGAAGAAGAAGAAGAAGAAGAATCGGGCAATTTGGAGGTCATTCCAAGAGCAACCCATAGGATAGGATCAACATTGAAACAAGGAGAAGGGACCGATTCCTTCTGCAGAAAGCTTTCCATTTTAGGAAACTGACCCTTAGCGAGAACACAAAGGAGGCAGCTATGGAGAGGGAGCTGAAATGATGCAGATGGTGAGTGGGATTGGTATTTATATATATCCTGAAGTTCACAACTCATCAACCATCATTTGCAAATACCATGTGAGGGTGATTGGATGCGGATACTTTATATTTTTTACGTAATATAATACTATTTTATACAAAAATTATTTTCAAATTTTGAATCCGAATTTTATCTTATAAAGTTTGTCATAAATTACTGATATCCTATTGGACCTATTCATTATTTTTCTTTTCTTTTTGCATCTATTAATGTAAAATATTTCAAATCTTCATCGTCTAATTGCTAATGAATAATTAAGTTCAGAAAACTTTCATATTTTTTATTACGATATAATTGCCTAAAAATGACCACATTTAATGAAATTTCTTATTTTATCACGATCTTTAAAAATACAAGAAAATGTTATTTGCTTTTCTTTTATTTCCTCCAAATATCACAGAAATAACTCTGTTAAAATTATCTATTTAATTGTAGATATGACATGCTAAGGTAGCATTTTTATTATTGACATGGCATTTTTATTATACCTAATAGAGAAACTATTGAAAATTAAACCCCGTATCGGATAGATAATAAAAATAGTATCATATAACAAATTTGAGTATAAACCAACTATCAATGTAGGCAGTTATATAAATGAGTTTAGTTTTTTAACAGTCGACCAGTAGATTTTACTTGGTATCAGAGCAAGTTTAAAATAATAAATTTGATCTTGTTCTATAACAGTAATAAATCTATCCTCATCCAGTCAACCTCGCATATTTCTCTGTATAAGTGTAAATAAAAATGACACATCAGTAATAAAAATGAGCCATGTCAATATTTAAAGGAAAAATCTAACGGAATTAGTTTCGTAAAATTTCGCAGGAAAACAGGAAAGCATGTGATAATTTTTGTATTTTTGTTACGCGTGACAAATTAGGAAATTTTGTCAAATATCATGTTTTGATAGACAATTTCCCTTTTTATTTAAAAAAAATATTTTAAGCATATTTGATTATTACCTTCTTTGTTTTTCATAATATTTTAAGCATAATGTTCTCATCAAATAAGCATAATTATTATGTCAAATGAAAAGTTATCAAGTTACAAACAAATGGCTCGAGATTAGAGACTAAACAAAAGAAAATGTAAACTGTTGAAGTTAAAAATGTGAATCGATGTTTTATGTAGTCAATTTCAATTTCACGTACCATGTTCACTGGAAGGCACCAGTTTCTTAATTTCTTCTCTGGAACTCACTTGAATTTTTCGAGGATCCAACTGAAACTTATTTTATTGAACAAGTTCTTACCGGTTCCAATTTTATTCTATACACATGTCCATCCCTATTATATCCCTAATATAACAAGGGAATTTTGTTACTTCTTTTCTTTTGGTGGAGGGTCTAGAGGAGATCCGAAAAGAGATGAATAAAAAAATAAAATAAATTTTACCAATAAAAATTTAAGACCTCGTATTCTCATAATATTGGTATGCCATTACACCGATTCGTCGATCTCATTGTTGACCATTTATTTTACAATGCAATTAAAGTGGGCATGTTACGAGGAGTCAGATCCCCGGTCTATGGGGATAAAATGTGTTCGTGCTCGCCACACCCTGGGAGTCTTTTGTCCCAGGCCAATGAGAACTAGCTTACAGCTCAACATGGGGATCGTGCTGACGAATTATCGTACACATATATATACCATTTCTTTTCCCCTCTTAACATATTGGTTGAATCTAATGTTGGCATAGAAATCCAACCTTATTAGCTAGAATCGGTGCCATACTTAAGCAAATACACCTACAACAGCCCATTGGTTCCAAGGCGTTGAGGAATAAGTCCCATATGGAGCATTCAAGGGATTGAAACTCGGTTAATCAGAAGAGTTTGGTTATCGCTTATGTGGATATGGACCCGAATCTCATAGGTCTAGTGGAAATTTTAAATAGTATTAGAGCCAATTATCATGTGAGTTTACACCGCACTATTCAAGACCAAGAGAAAAATATCCGACTCGTGTTCTTTTATATAAACCCACATGGAATAGAAAACTCAACTCGTGGTATGGAGAAAATATACCTGACTTGTGGTCAGTAATTGAAGATACATTTGAAGTATAAACAAGTTGTTACGTGAGGGCGGGTGTTGAGGGTAAATCACACACCAATCAATTGCTGGATTGATAGTCTATAAGAAGAATTTGGTATATCACCTATAAATTTATATTTTTAGATAGATATAAGTTTAGTTAAAAATTTTACGGAGGGAGTGGAATATAGAATAAGTAAAGTCAAATGTACCCTAACCCTGTAAATTTTCTAACTTGTTATTATGAAGGAGATTTGTAGTCTTATCAAGGAATCGGAGGAAGATGAGGATAAAGTGTTTTCTACTAAAAAAAAATATAGGTGAAAAGGAACTGTCGAAACTATGACATTTCGTAAAACTACTTTCAAATAGTTCTTTAACTTTTTATTCAAAAAAAAAAAAGAAAAGACATTCATGTTGCAGCTATGGACACATGTATGTGTGCATTGTATATCCTGTCACTCTTTGTCATTGTACAATGTGGACCTCACCATAGTTATATGGCCGTGGTGGGGGATATGAAAGGAGTATTGGGAGGTGCGTTCGAATTTGAGAAAATGCCAAAGGAACGACCGCTATAATAGTTTATAATTATGTAATTGCTCAAAATAGAAGAGGCGTCGATTAATATTTTTTCCCCTTTATTGGTGTCAACATTCGTAGAATTATATTGAGGGAGAAAGAGAGCTCAGTGAAGCAGTATCATTCTCGACCTGAAATAAAGTGATCTTAGGTTCAATTCTCATCAATTGGAATTCTCATATCCCTTTATTTCCCTCTTTTTTCTATCACCTTCTAGGTTTATATATATCTTTTATACACCGAAAAATATTAATATGAGAATAAGAATTGTCAAATTTTGTCCTTCTTTACAAATATATATGTCAACGAAAAACATAATATAATTGTAACCGAAAAAGCGCCAATATAGCAACACCTGGAGTTCCATATTCAATATTATCATGTGTAATCATTACCAGAAGCAATGATAATTAATTATTTATGGATCTAAAATAATTTTTCGATTACAAAGAAACTCACGGGTCTAGAACAGATTAGAGGAATAACGGACGAAGGGATACGGAGGTCCATTAATTTGAGGAATGACGGCCTATTTCTCAAATAATGAAATGAAATACGGACATGAAGAGATATCTCTAGTGAGTATGATAGGCAGTACGCTAATTTTTAAGCAATTTTAAGAGATTATAGGTAGCATTTGTTCAATCCATTTACGTATACTTTTGATTTATTTGAATTAACATTATGGAGCAACTCACTAGTCTAAATAGATTTTTTTTTTTTTTTTTAAATAGATTATACTTTTGTCTGTGCCTATATATATATATATATATATATTATGAAAGACATTAAATGAAGCCAAATTAAGCTGCGTGGGGGCATCAGTGGACTTTGCCTTTTGAGGTGTAGTTAGGGACACTCGTAAGCTGCCCATCAACTCGTATGAAAGAATAAGAATAAAAAGGTAAAAGAAAGGATATAAATAAATAAAAAAAAAAAGCGTAAAAAGCACGTAGATTCGATGGGTCCAATTTATTGAACGAACTCATCCGGGCAACGCGATATATATATATATATATAGATATATGAGAATATAAATCAAATTCTTTTATGTTCTTGCGAAATTTAAAAAATAATAATCTGCTTTAAAGGATGATTATATGATGGAGAACTCATTATTTATCCACTAATAATGCTTACTCTTGGTCTTGCACTATAATGGTCTTAATACAATTTAAGCTAAAATTTTACATATCAAAATTGAAATTAAGATTTTTGGATCGCGGATTAGTGCGAATACTGCTCAATCATATTAAAATTAAGATTTCTAGGCCATTTTTTTACCGTACGTCGAGAGATTTTTTCTTTTTTCCCTAAGTTAATTCGCTTTTTGTCTTTGTTATTTTATTATTATAAATTATTTTAAAAAATCAACAAAAAATAGTGGAACTAAATAATACAATTGGGTGAAATCACAGGAGGAAAAGAACGGGGTGCTTGTCGACGGGGTGCCCTCCACTTCCTATGTCACTGAGAACTTTATAGGGCGGTATCGACCTCGGAGGGGTGGGAGTCGCCGCCGACGAGCTCCCTCCACTCCCTCCCCTCCGATCCTGTTCATGGTACTTCTTAATTTTTCATTATTTTTATTTTTATAGAAGCAAATTTTTTAATAGTGAAATAATAAAGTTACTAATGCAAGCGTAAAGGCACATAAAGAAATAGTTCTACCTAATTAGCACTACTCTCACTCTCATTTTATAACTTAGAGATCTTCAGTTCAATCTCATTTGTAGTACTTTTTGTACCTCTTTATATCATCTCTTCCTTCTACTCCTTTTAGACCTATGTACATTCTTGTATACCTGAAATTTTTTTTAAAAAAAAAAGTAGAAGAGAATCAAATCCAACATTTTTTCAACTTTGACGATGGTATACGTACATATACTTCCCGGTCTTTTGATTACGTAAAGAACTTTATTCTTACGAAGGATCAGTTATCGGTCTCGTCACCCCCTCCCATGAGGACTCTCGTCGCTGATTTAACACACACACACATATATATGTCAATTCATTTTATTCCAATTTTTTTCATACTTTTTTATTACAACTTGATTCAGCAATTACCTAAGCCAAAATCAGGTGACTAATTTGCACGTCGTTATACACACACACACACATACTTCTTGTTTGTGTGAGGCACAGGATTGATAGGGAAAATAAATTTTCACGCAGCTAATTAATTAATTCCAATAATCCCCTTATAGAATGAAAGAGTACAATGCGAGGAAGCAGGGACTGATGTAAGGGAGATGGAGGGGAGCAATCGACCTCATCAAACTTAAGAGAAATCGTAAAATATGGCACAAATTTGAATAACTTTATTGAATTTTTATTTAACTATATTTTCTCCGCATCCTTTCGCTCTTATTCTTCTGACATTTTCCCTGCTAGACTCTATCAGTACATGTGCGAACAAAAGGCATATGCTCTCGTATGGCAAACGATGATTAACAAGACACCATGTTTCGTGAGAAGTCCACTTCCACTTTTGCTTTTTGCTCTCTTGTACATATGCATAGTTCTCTCGCTTCAAGGCTCTTTATTCTTTTCCCGGTTTCCCGGCATCATAATGCTGCCGGTAGAAAAGCTAATAGGATAAAACTAAAAGAGCCAATTATTTGTACACCCAAAAGAATTATTTCAATTCGTCCGCTACTGTAAAAGAACCAAAGGTAATAGGAAATGGACGAAAAGGATGGGAGAGGAAAACGATGGATAGAAGTCTCCTTCCAATAGGGATCGAACAGGGATCTCTTGATCTCATACTGACAGCGACGTCACTGCACTACACAACGTTTCTAGCCATCGAAAGAGATTTTAGGCATATTCGAAAGGGACATTAAAATCAACTTTGGTTTGGTTTTGATAAGGAAATAAATGACCAAGAGCAAAATTGTCCTTCCGCATCTTGGCACTACCGCGGCAGTATGCGGGGACAAGGCTGTCATTTCATGTTTCTCCATCCCTATCCCAATAATCTGGAATATCATGACTAGTCATATATGTGACAAAAATGTAAATTAGTATTAATCATATGAGCGGTTATCGTAATTATTACTAATCAATATAATTTGATTGATTTTTTCTCATTACGTTATTATGAAGTATGACTTTCTATAAATACAAATTACATCAGGTATGATGCACTTTTTACGAAATTTGACACAAATTTCTATCCACTCCATTTTGCCGATAATTGACTGGAGTGGCGGAGGATCACGTCGAACTGTAACCTTCGATTTTGGCTTCCGTCAATATCTTCAAGTTAATATTTCACTGTTTTCAACATGGAACGAGAACCTGCAGCTAACCCAAAATCACAAGCCAATCTTACTTGATTGAAATAGTTTAATACATCTTTTTCTTTAAATAAAATATCGAGTTCGAGTCTTATAAATAGAGTAAATCCTTTTTTGAAGAATTTTACTCTTTAATCAGTCAATCGGGCTCGAATATTCTGACCGTTCCGATAACTTGTGAATCCGCCATGCTTAGCAATAATATCGAACGCTTGTAACGTTACATGATATAGGAGAAAAAGACAGCGACAGTGGATGTCCTATAATTCTGGTAATTTTACTATCGAGTCCTTTCTTGTCAAATATTTTTGTTATAGAGTCCTAAATATATTTAGTTTGTTATGTAACGGGCCGCATGCTGACGGTAACTTGACAACAATGGCATCTCTACGTTTTGTTTACTGATGTGGTATTTGTGTACCGACATCATGTGTCATTAAAATGATGATTTGGATTTTAGCAATTTAAATTTATTAAAAACATTAAAAAAAATTATCGATAGATGGCATCATGTGGGCATGCCACATCAACTGACAATGATGAACGGGAGAGATGGCCAATACCAAGTTATCGTCGGGCAAGGATTCATCAGGAATCAATTAAATTATCTGATAGTTTAAAATATTTAGAATTCGATATAAAAAATGAAAATAATAATACAAGAAATTCTATATATTTAGTATTTTTTATAACTGAGTTTTATAAATTTGAAAATGTCTAATTTAATCATATAAAATCAATTTTATTACACTTTTAATCTGAAACGTCATTGTTCTATTAGCAGAACTATTAGAAGTGTAAAGTTCACATTAACAAAACAGTAACGATTTAGATTGAAAGTGTTATAGAAATAATTTGATAGAATTGAATTATTCATTTTTAAATTTATATAATTCAATTATAAAAAAAGTATAAACATATAACACTCTCATCATAATTATCCCTTACAAAGGAATAAATTTATAAAATTTCCATTCTACTTTTCTCTACGTTACAGAGAAAGTCGGACTCGTGGGACAAGCAGGTGTGCACCGCACAATGAACAGATCTAATCCCTCTCCTTTTTTTTTTTTTGGTCGCCAGCCACGGTATCCAAGCAGACCCCACCAGCGGTGAGATGGCATCTTTCAGCCAACCATACTTGACTAATCCGTTGGTCGCCCCGGGTCGCACGCCTGGCAATGGCGGGTGAGGCTCCCAAGGGGGGTGTCTGCGTACGTGAGGTCTCGAACTCGAGACCTCCTTAAACGGTACCGAGCTACTTACCACTCGGCCCAACTCCCCTTGGTGATCTAATCCCTCTCCTACTGATTAAAAAAAAGGAAAAATAATCTCTCCTTTTTTGGGGATGGCTTATCATTAAATTTTAGGTTATTTCTTTTTGGTTATTTAAATCAAGCTGAGCGTGATCTGATGTGAGGAAGAGAGAGAGAGTTTTGTCCTTTATCAACAGGTTTAAAGGGCATGAGCTACTCAACCTAACCTCCCAGCAACTGCTCTACTAACCTATTAATTTTATTCGAGTTAAACAAAATTATCCCCAGTTTTTTTTATCATCTTTTTATTTTTATTTTTATTTTTCGTTGATTCAAATTTGTCTAGACATGAGGTAATTGATTGAATTGAGAAATTATCATGTGATTCTATTTCATTATATGACATGAAAAAATACTAGTTAAAATATAATAAACGAGTAAATTGATATTAATCACCGGAGCAATTGTCATAACTATTACTAATCAAAATAATTTAATTAGTTATTTTTCATCACTTCATTGTAAGGTAAGACCACTTAAGAATTTTTTTTCCTTTCGATTAGATTAAGACGGTCGGGCGGGGATGAATTTAATGGTGTGGGACGATTATTTTGTGAATTATTTTATGCATTTCATTTATTTTTCTTTAATTTTTATTATATTATCTTATTTTACCCCCTTACATTTGTCTTATTCTCCTTTTATTAATTTCCATCCCCTTAAGCAATTTTTCTGAATCTGTCACTAGGGTTCCTAAGTTGATCTTGATTGGTAAAATTGTTATGGGATTAGCAAGACTCCTAAAATTTATTACATCGTACCGGAAGTTAACGAAAAAAGAAATGCAATTTTGGGATATTTGAATAATTAACATGTGAATTTCTGGTAGAGTTCTCTGTATTCCTCAAAAAAATCTAAAATAATCGTATCTCACAATAACGTGGTGAATAAAGACCAATCAAATTGCTTTAACTAATACTAATTATGCTAATTACTCATATAATTAACACAAATTTACTTATTTATCATATTTTAATTGATACTTTTTCACCGTAACCATGTAAGATGACCTGAAAATTTCTCCTGCTCTTTCCAGTTGAGCGGCACTAATCTCTTCCACGTCGAAATCTCAGCGTAATGTTTTCCCTAAAACTACATGCATGTTTGTTTTACCCAAATGTATTGATTAAAATGATTTAATACATCTTCCTCTTAAATAATGTCTCAATTTGAGTATTATGAATGAAGAAAGATTCATGTCGAGAGAATTTTATCACTTAATGAACCAACCCGATTTGGATATGAATAAGTCAAAGGTCATTGGACTTTCTAAAAAATGCACATTTCATATTTCAGTTATTAGGGAGCCACAATAGGAAGAAATTTTAGATGATCTTACCTCACCAAATAATGTACAAAAATACCAATCTGATTATAACAAATGAAAAAATTAGTATCAATCATCCAGACTACATAAAATTCTATTGAAGTCCCGGACGTCTATACTAAACCCCTTTGTCTGTGCATGTTCCTTTTTGTCTGTGCTCTATCACATTTTCTTGATTGAAAAAAAAGAGCACTTATGTATAATCTTATATTCAGAAATTTAACAAATCTTACTAATTAAAATTTTATTCTAATCAATCATTCAATGGGTAAAACATTTTTAATCTTAAATTTTTCATTCGCATGACTCGAATTTCAAATTTTTATTTAAGAAAAATAGGATTCAAACTCCCAAAACCGACTTCGTATCTTTTCGTACGGTCTCTTTAATTTTATTGTCTCCAAGGCAACACTATTTCATCCTTGTCCCTTCCTAGCAGCTCCGGTGCGAGCGCACACAGATAAATGAGATTCCGACATGATTTGATATGTAAATTCTAGTGTAGATAAGATGAACAAAAACATGAAAGAAAGAGCTGCTCCTTCACCCCTTCGACACTTGGAATCCTTTCACTTCAAATGATTCCTTCCTTTTCATCTCTTCCTATCCGAAGAATCTCTACTTTATACTAGGAAATATACTCCATGAAAGACTAAAGGAATAAGGACAACTTCCATTTAAACAAGCAACCGATCACAGTGTTTTGGATTCCAATGGAGAATCCAATGAAACAGTCTCAACTAACAGAAAATAAACGCCTGGAAAAATCAATCGTGCTATTTCGACTTGCTGGGACTGCACAAGTAAATAATGAAATAAAGTATAAAAGGAAAGGAGAGATTGTACATATGAGATACGTGATTCAGGACAGCCAGTAAAGTATCACCGAAACTACTTTTGTGATTCAGCGATTTACTTATTATTGGGTAATAACGTAGGAGTTCATAAGATGAAGTAACTCCAAGGCATCTAGTTAAACAAAATCAAGGAGTTTATTTCTTCCGATTGCCTTCTGCCGCGGAAGAAAATCAAGTATAAATTTAAGGGATTAAACCCATTTCCTTATTTTATATTATTTAATTTATTTTTGTCTTACGTTAAGTGACCGGAGAGAATCACCGAAAAAGTTCTAAAGAATATTGGCTTGAAACAAGAAGAATGGATGAAACATGTAATATTTTGGCAGATAAGAAGGATCCAAGATGACTATTGTATGAATTAAACTCATAGGACAATATCTTACGTATCGGGTCATATTCTATCACACCAAGTGAACGCACATCGGTCATCTCTGAATTGTATGCGAAGGAGATCTTGAGGAAGGTCTCGAGTGTATTTGTTCGGCCCTGTGATTTGAAGAGTAACTAAGCTAGTCCTTATGAGTGATGGGTCCACGATGTTGCAGATTGTGTTAGGATGGACAATAAAAAAAAAAAAATTCATGAGATTACAAGTAGTTTATATTCGGAGGCTGCTAAGGAGTCGGAGCTAGTGGAAAATTGTTTGGATCCCAACCAAAGAGCAAGACTAGGAGCAATGAGACTAGCATTTTCGAATGATCTGTGGCACCGCAGACTCATCAACTGGAAATATCATTTCGAGTTCTCTTGAGATTTGTGACCTTTACAAGCATGCTCAAGATATCCTCCTTTCAGAACCGGTGGTAAAATTACGGCGTATGACGTAACATGTTTCAAAGAATCTAGTTTGGGATCACTTTTTTCGTGATGTAAAAGGGGCAAAAAAAAAGGATGACATACGTAAAAATGTACAAAATTCCATATGTTTGGTAGGCATATACGTACGCACGCAGCAAACTCTTTGAGCCATAGGAATTTAAAATATTATCCATTTCAAAGTATGTTGGGGGTGTGAAAACTAAGTTGTACTTACCTGCCAGCATCCTTCTCGGAAATGAGCAATCATGACCTCCACCAATTTGGATTGCACTTAATGTTTATTTTAACATGGCGTCACTGTCATCCTAGTTAAAATTTCTTTTTTTTTTTTTATCGCCAGTTACGGTATCCAAGCAGGCCCCACCAGCGGTGAGATGACATCTCTCAGCCAACCATACTTGACTAATCCGTTGGTCGCCTCGGGTCGCACGCCTGGCAATGGCGGATGAGGCTCCCAAGGGGGGTGTCTGCGTACGTGAGGTCTCGAACTCGAGACCTCCTTAAGCGGCACCGAACTGCTTACCACTCGGCCCAACCCCCTTGGTTATCCTAGTTAAAATTTCACCACCAATATATGATTAGTTTAATTGCATCAAGTAGGACCGGCAATTCACTTTATCGTTAAAAAAATGTCGAAAAATCAAATTAATATACATTACCCTTAATCTATATTAATATATGAAAACACTCTGTAATTTCAATTCAGTATTTTTTTCACTTTTTAAAATTACTTATTAAAGTATAAGACCTCATTTTTAATATCCATCACATCAACAAAGAACAATGGTATAACAGTAAATTTAGTAACATATAAATATCAAATCATTCCCTATCACTAGTATCATTTTCTCTCACTTACTTCACACAGATTTTTTAACTACCTCTTCGTCATATTTATTATACATAAAAAATAACTTTATCTTCTAAAATCCATTACTTTATTTCATATTTAATTAACTAGAATATCACAGATATTGAACATTAATTGTGATTAAAATTTTATTTAATTATTTATATACTTAAATTTATCATCAATTTATCATCAACTTCACTGAATACAAAATTTGTACTGACATCTAAGTAAAATATAAAAGAAACGGGATAAATACGGTATCATTTTGGGCTATGTGTTTAACTAGAAAATGAGGTGCTCAACCTGAAATTCTGCTAGAATATTTGCTTATGATTCTAACTAGCAAAAAATTTCTATCTACCTTGCCTTTCAAATCTTTCTAAATCCTAAGCATTTCGTTTGATATATGCAGTTTCTTTCATCTTCAAAGACTTCCATTACATAATCGATACGATTACTCTACAGATCGAACCATGGGAAATCACTCCGAAATTCATAGCGTTGAATATAGATGTTTTGTTTCTGACTCAGCTTGACAAAGTGGATCGGTTGATGTCCGAGCGAAAGTAATTACTTTAAGCAGGATCTAAAAGTGAATTAATTTACAAATTGTTTCGACAGAGGATTGTGAGCCAAGCCGCGACAGGTGTTGGTGGATGAAAGGAACATGTCAAAAAGACGAAGGGCTGATCGGGAGCTTCCGCGTGTCACAATGTTTGTGGCGGACCAAGGGTGACCACTAATCCTTCCCTTTGAATAATGCTAAAATAATGCTGTTAAAGGTCGATTATAAATAATAAAATAATAAAAATTCATAAATGGTTTCGTGAGTTTTATTGTTATCGACAGAAAACCAAAGGGCAGATGCTCACAGTAAGATATTTGGTGCGACTTTTATTCCTCTCTTCCTTTTATATCTCTTGTAATTCTATAGAATTCCTTTCTAATACTGTCCACCCACAACATGAGATTAAGGGTGTTCGAATTTGAATCTCACTGAAAAGTCAATGTGCCTCTTTATTTTCTCGTCTTTCTATTTTTTTTTTCTAGGTTAAATTACCGCAAAACTTAATTAAACCATGAAATGATTGGTCCTTTATTTAATTATTAATAATTAAGTTAGACAAATACTCTCTTTCATATGAGGTCAACGTGTTTCCTCTGAGCTGTAGTGTTCTTGGGATGATTAATGTATGCTTATCTTTTTGTCTATTTATCAATTTAAGTAACATACAATTATTAATATAACCATAACTTTTTATGAATGTATATTGGGGGTTGCTGTTTGTAAGGTCCACGTTCATTCCCCCTTTGCCGAATGAGTATTAGCATAACAATTAGAAAAAGAGTTTGCTGCAGTGGTATCACCTCAGTTATGAGTCGAAAAGTTTTAAGTTTGATTATCGCCATTTGCATTCTCATTACCTCTTTAATCCTTTCTTCTGTATATTTCTTTTTAAATTTACGGATCTCATTTATAACTGCAAAAGATGATTAGTAGGATGAGATTTCTAAACTCTAAAACCATTAAAGCAAATGATTAAAAAGGACAGCTTTAACTATGAATTAATTACACCTTAATCAACTACAAGACACGACTAAACCCCAACAAAAAGTCACCTATTTTGTTTCTCTTGTATTGCTATGTTCTGTTGTTTTTCCGCTCTGCTAGGATGGTGATAGAATCGTGGCGCAATTATGACATACAACAGTAGTGTTTTGCAATTTACCTGTCACTGGACATTCTCAACCGATTTATTAAAATTAATTATCACCAGTTGTTTACTTGCCTTGATCGTGATATGCCTCTAGTGAATTTTCTAAACATTGTATTGCTTTTTAGTCAGAATAACAGTAAAATAGTTAGCCAACAACGATCTAACACTTATTTGTTTAACATACTCACTGTATATCTCTATTAGATAGATTTCTATGATAACCTTAAGAAATATGGGTATGGTGGAATCCACCTCAATGGCGCCTGGGTTATGGTATCACATTGGCAAATGGCAACCCATATAGCTTTTTTTTTGGGTTAAAGAAGGAATCTCATCAAAAAAAAAATGTTGCAGTACTTGACCAGGACATGCAAGAATCATTCGAATTCCTTTTGAACTCCTTTTTTAGCGCTTTATGGTTGCACCACAGCTGAGACATAGGACTGTAGGAAAAACCACTAGACCATTTCTCTCTCAATAGTAGCTAAAAAAATACTTATGCTTGGTCCGGTGGCTATAGAATTTAAATGGTTTAGGGCATGAGTTTTTGGAGCACTAGAGCTTCAGTATAATAGGGGAACGATCAGATGTACCCGGTTCAGTAGATTCCACCGTTTCATCAATCATAGCACGACCAACCTTCCTGCATTGCCGCTCCTTCTGCCTTCTATTCAACCAAGTGTACCAGCATCCCTGGGCGGCACGGTCAACGAGCTTCAAATCATTATTACAGCTATTCAAATCCTCCATAGATAGAGCTATCCCATTCTATCAGTCTCCCTGGAGATAAAACTTCAGACAGATTGCAGACAGCATTGGGGTCCCCCAACAAACACCATGGGTCCCTAATTTCTTATATACTATCGTACTTTATTCTATAAAATTCATACCATTCTTCTAAACCAAATATAACCTAAAGAAAAATTAACGGGAAGGGGGACGGGATGTCCATATGGAAACTTTCAAAGTTCCTACGATCCATCATCCCTCCCTTTCCATCTTTCTCTCGTTCCATTTCTTTCGGTTCAAACAAAGGATTAATACTCTCTCTTCGGTCAAATACTCAATTAGGCAGTCCTCAACCACACACAACTTAGAGAGATTGGTGATTGGTGAAGGGCTATCTCACAAGTTGACAAAACATCTTAAACTGCGGACCAAGAGAAAATACAGAAAAAAAGGAACACAATAGTCGTGGGTCATCATATTCTACACTTAAAACTAATGCAATTTTGTGTACATTTATCATCCAAGCCTTGAGGTAAAAGAATCTAACATCAGCATCATATTTCTATACTATCCACCCCAAGGTGATTTTATCTGTATAGTCTTTCCGTAGTTGTGTAAATTCTGAAAAGAAACACCAAAAACCCACCACTAGGCCTCTTTTACCCAGAAAAAGAGGCTTTACAATCAGGTGCACCACCAAAAATCTGCACCAGCATAATAAGAGTCATGGTCAATGTACAGAGGAAGAATCCCTACTAAAGACTCGAGATGAGTAGATGGTGGGATCAAGTGTCTAAGTAATCTGCAGACAGTATTGTCCTTACAAGCTCCTTCAAGTTAGCCAGTACATGACGGGGCCCTAAGCTCTTCACGCCGATGTAATTTAAAAGCTGTTCTATATCCTATAATTGAAGAGGAATAAATTTATGTTACACATGAGCGGGCAGAAAAATTGTAAAAAAATTGGACCAACAAGGGGTAACAATGCACTTATACAATACTTACGTATAAGATCACTAAAAAATCCCTGGAAGTTTCACGGAAAACATTGACAACCTCTGTTTTGAAAGAGGATGATGTTGCCCATTATCCAATGTCTCAGTGAAATTAACCTATGAGTTTTAACCTTTTTGCTGTCTTATCTTTTGTTCATACTTCACAGTGACGAGAAAACACCTTTCTTTTGATACAAGAGATTGGCTCTCAACAGAAGTGATACAAAGCATCCAGCCAAAATTGACAGAAAATGTCAGCTCAATTAGGACAGAAACAAACAGGGTATCACGTATGAGTTCCCTGAATGTCCAATAAAAGAAAGCACAACTTTTTTGGGCAAAAACAGACAACACACCTTGTTTAGCAGGAATACAGCATACGCTGCCCTTGTAGTGTCTTGACCATCCAGAAAGAGAGGAAATTCTGAACGCTTGACACTTGTTGAATGTTCTGCATTCGATGGTAAATCGGAGGATGAGGCCTGTACGGAAGGTGCATTGTCCAATATGTAGGAATGAGAACCACCAAAACGAATAGGGTAACGTAAAAGAACTTGCAAGTAAGAAGCTATAAGCGAAACCGCCTGCATCAAAAACAAAAGCCAATCAATCATTCTTCTCCATGGCATAAGAATATGAGAGATACCTCCACCACAAACTGGACCTAGAATAGATATAAAGAATTAGACTGAAATGGCTGGTTGACTGGTCTAACAGTAAGCAGATCTAAGATGATGGGACTTGAAATTGAACCTAACTGGGCCAGTTTATCTCAGAACCGTCCTATTGGGATATTTGTTGAACTGCTGTCTCCTGCTTTGAAGCAATGTCTTTTCCCCAGAATTTATCACATTTGAATTCCTTCAAACATTTTATTATAACCTGGTAGATCGGGGTCATCTCATTGACCTGGTGAACTTACAAAACTTAGCTAGTTGAAAACTGTCGTAGCATGCAACAGAAAAACATCCCCACTGTATCTTTCAGCACGTGGCCCTTTAAACATGACCAAAGAAAGGGTAACAAATGAGAAACACGTACATGACCAGCATAACCCAGAGCTGTTGCAGATCTGTGGACCTCCTTTTTGTCAGTGAAGAAGCTAATCTTCGTAAAAGGAAGCACCGTCAATTGCAGGCCAAGGATCGTCAGTGATTCATGATTAATGGGCTTGGAACCACCAGAACTCCCTAAATAAAATCAGTTAAAAATCAGAGGTGCTATATATATAGCCATTTATTACGAGGTAAGAGACGTTGAAGATTCAAACATAAAGGTTCAGTATATAATAACGCATATTTTGCAATCAATGGTTAGTTTCAAGAAAGTGTATAAAACAAAGAATGTATAACAAATCTATGATCAAGGACCCATCCGTAACGAGATGTCAAGAAATAATTGATTATCTCCCTAAAGATTGCCTATGAGTTCAACTTTCAATCACCTTATAATGTAAAGGTAACATCCTAGTATCCTACTGTTATTACATGCACAACATGCAAAAATCTAAACAGCAATAAACCATAGGTAACTCCATAAAAATAAGCTTATACATTTAGTTTTTAAATTGCCCTATGGGATTATTCAGCAAAAAAAATTGCCCTATGAGAATAATTCAAGAAGCATCTTATTTCTTTTGCATTTACGACAGCCAATATCTTCAACTTTCTTTTACCTTTAGAAGAAACATTTGGGCAGTGATTTACCAAAATCAAGACTCCATTTCCCTTATAAGATATTTAACAGCATGATTTTCCTTTTAACTATTTAGCCATAAATATGATAGACAAACTATCTGGCTCATCATAAACAATCTTTGTCCCCAACTCCTTAGACTCCTGTGTTTCTTATGAATCTTTTGAGCAATTATAACAAAGACTAGACAGAAGCTAGCTAATAATATCAGCAAGAAACGCGCGGTTCTTATGCTAACCAAAAATACCAGCAAGAAACCTGGAATACTGCTTGATGAAAAAAATCCAAATTAGCATGGCAAAGACATTTCCTGCATCTATGCAGCAAAATCTTTATTTAAATATGAAAATAAAGTGTAACTTTTCTTAATGGAAAAATAAAAAGGAAAGAAGTTATACAAGATTTAGCCCATCAAAGAGCAATACACAATCATGCTTCCCTCAGAGGACATGACACATAAATGTCAATGTGGTGTGAGAAAACAAGTGTGGAGATTTATGTTCTGGTTCTCCATTTTAGCCATCCAAACTCCAAAGATTCCGACTGATAAGCATATGACTATTACCTGATCTGGTACTGCTTGGAAATGATTCAAGCTCTTGGTCTCGCGCTTTTCCAATAGATATCTTTACAGGATAGAGCAATGAAACTTGTGAGATCATACATTGTTGCCTTAGCCTTAGCTTCTTCTGCAAGCTCTTCAGCTTTAGATAACCTCTTTGGCCATCAAGCAATCCACCTGACTCCTATAACCGCAGCATGACTGCAATGTTAATGCATATCTCAACCCAATCTAACTGCCAATACAGAGAATCCACATGTGCACAAAATAGCAACACAATCTTCTGCAAGCTCTTGAACTTTTCTGTTTTGGGCACCTTTTGCACACATACCTCTTTCACCTTCTTGGTGTTCTATAAATGAATTCTTCTATCTTCAAAAGTAAAAGAAAAAACAAAGAGACGAACATAATGAATGACACCGAGATGCCTAGACTTTCTCTCAGCAAGTGTATAAAAATAGTGACAGTGAATATTTCATGCTCCAACTAATATAGAAAAAAAAAATACTCTCAAGAAACTTAGCAAAGCAAAATCTAACGAAAACTACAAAAATCAGAATTTGAGCTTCTAACATGAAAGCATGCACTGACTACAATTGGAGTATCAATACAAACAGTAACAAAAATTGAGAAATCACTTCCAAATTCCATTACATTGTCAAAAGGCAGACAATCAAACAGGGAGCAGTTTGGATGGTGTCTGTTTAGTGGTACCTGCAATCGCTTCTGAGCAGCTTGAAAAGCTGCTCCTGCAACCAAGAATGATTGAACTTCAGCACCAAGCTCCTCCTCTTTCTTTTTAGAATCCTCTGCAGCAGCTTTTGCACGCAATGACATGTTCTGCATCACCAGCTTCCTACATTCTAGTTTCTCCCTCATCTCCTCTAGCACATTCAATCTAGTCAATGACACGTTCCTGACCTGCCAATTATTTTACAGCTTATAATTCGCCGAGTAATGAATTCAAACCCAAAAGCATGTCACACAACAAGAGACCGTAAAAAGTGCTAATACAATTTTAAATCTATCCAAACTATGGGTATCGAGACACAACTCTGGCAACACAAACTATACGATTCATGCTTTCAGCCATGCCCTCTCTCACTGCCCCAACTTCCAGAAGAAACGGACCTAAAAGCATCATATAAAGTACTATAGACACCAGAGTAGCAGCATTTCAGCAACCTAGGAAATGCCAGAATGGGAAGAAAGAATTATAGACTTGCTTAGTCTTTTGCTTGATGAAGAGACCGGTATCCTAAGGCAATCAGAAGCTAATTTTCAAGTCAGCTGCTATCAAAAAGAGAGCAATTTTCACAATGAAGAAGAGAAAGGGGACACAAAATTTATCCAATCTCAGACAACGAAACCCAACATCCAAATTACCTCAATGAGGGACTCGAGTTTCTGCTGAAGAATCTGCTTCCTTTCCTTAGCTTCTCTGACGGCCGATGAGAGACTGCAGAGCCTCGCCAGATCCTGCTCGAAATCTTCCCACTCGATCACCTTCGCCTTCTCCTGGGGATGGGACTTGGTCCTCTGCTCCGAATCCGGATTGGAGTCGGGTTTCATGGAGAATCAAAGAGTGGGTAACGACGCGCGAGTTCAAGATGTGTTCGTGGCTCGACCTCATCGTCCTTGGGAGCGGGACGGCGAGCAGTGTCCCAGCTTTCAGGATCGCCGGCTCACCATTTTGGGTCTTGGTCTAGACGGCAAGTGGTGGTGGTTTTCTATGAAAAACCTGTGCGAGAATCAGTATTGGGGAAGCAGAAGAGGCGCAGAGGCTCCGGGCAAAAGCAAAAATGGGAAGACGGAGACTGAAGACTGACAGGTGGAAGTTGGACTTCGAGGGCATTTCCGTCTTTTAATTCAGATCTCCTCATTAAGCTTCACAACTAAGGCAACATTTTTGTTTTTTATTACAACGAGATAATGGAATGGTATAAAAACAATATTTGGCAATAGTATAAGACATAAAGAAACATGAAAATTTGTTCGATGTCAATTGAATCAGATGCTTGAAGAATGTTTAGCCGGTCATATCTGGTCATATGTTGTAACGAAATATCAATTAAATTCTAGTAAATGAGAAAATGAGTATTGATAATTCAAGCATTTATCAAAATTAAGTACAGTACTGATTTCGTCAGTGTAACACCATCATACCTGCTATAGTTCAAGAAACCAATATCCTTAAATTGGGGCCAAAAGAGCACACTCCTAATAAATGTTTTTAATAGATTCATAAAAAGAATTTGAATATGAGATCTTGTACTCACTAAATAATGTGATAGTAAGTTCCAAATCATTATAACACCACTCTTAGTGGCTTATTATGAGATTCATTAATTTTATTAATCTAAGAATGGAAAATTTATATAGAGGCAGATTTCAAAGTCTGATCGAAGCTCTCAGTGTCGAAATGCTGCACTCTTGGAAGCAATGCAGGAGAGAACTGTTGGGTAGAGAGTGGATGATGCTTATACAACATAAGCACAGAGAAGGCAATTTCTGCGTTGATTAGTTTACGAACCATGCCTTCTTCATTTCCTCATGAAATTCATCGCCTTAACTCCTGTCCAATTGGACTTGATCTTCTACTGTTTGGCGATGCTACTAGAGCCACGACACCACGTTCATGAAACATTTAATTTTCGCTGATTAATATCGGACCTCGGCCCCGTACTCCACCGAAGAAAAGCATCCTGCACTTTTGATAAATAAAATTAATTATTCAACAAAAAAAAAAGGTTAGTAAGGTAGTAAAAACAAGGAAAAAAAAGACATTTTTTGTTCTTATCATTTCGGTTTTTTTTTTTTCGTTTTTATCCTAAACATTTATTCTTTATTATTTGTATCATTAACCTTTCTAGTTTTTGCCACTTTGATCCTACCGTTACTTTTTTCATCTAAAAAATGCATATTTCATCAAACAAAAGCATATTTCATTCAAAAAAAGAATATTTCATCCAAAATCATTTCTCAACAAAAATTTTTTTCAAAAAAAGCATATACTTTCATGATTGAGGAAATATTGGTTATTAACATGTCCCCTTTCTAAAATTAGAACTCGTTTTTCTTACAATGAGTCATGATTTTATAATGATCATAACCATTAATCAATTTTGAATTGGGAATGTGTCTTAATTTTAAAGGAAATATAATCATTAGTAAAACCCTACTAATTTTCATTTTCATTTATTTTTTTCCTTTTTTCTTTATTTTTTTAAAAAATATTTTTTGTTGAAAAATAATTTTTGAATAAAACTTTCTTTTTTGATGAAATATGCTTTTTTGGATGGAAAAAGTAGTAGTAGGATCAGAGCGACAAAAATTCAAAAAAGCATTTTTACCATAGGAAAACAACTATCTTCAAGCCTTAATGATACAACCATCAGAGATCTACAAATCTTTGGAATTTTTTTTTTTTGGTAAGTCAAATCTTTGGATTTAATACCAGTGAAAACAGAAGTACCATAGGAGACATTAACAAGTATCACAATCAAACCGAAAAACTAAGTACAAAGGCAATTAAATGAAATAAACGAAAATCGGGGATGACTCAGGCAACAAGAAAAAGAGGCTGGATAGTAAATGGAGGAATAAAAATAAATGGAAGTCAATAAAGTCCAACACTCAGCTCACTCAAAGAAACCACCACCAAGTGCATATCATATAGACACCCGAAGAGCCTTAAAGCCCACCCCAGTCACAAACGACACGCTCATAATGGTACAAGAATCCTTCGAATATTCTTATAATGCGTTTATCTCGGGATAAGGAGGAAACGGAGAGGATAAAGAAATCGGGGGCTTGGTTGATCAGGCGAGCTCGTATCATGTTAGAAAAGAGGGATCGAGCTCGTGCAATAAAGGAGGTAATCTTTAGTTCCATTAATTTCTAGATCCAGGTTAAAGGAATACCACCTGAAATGCTATCCATAAAAGACATAGGAGGAGTAAGCATGTAAAGCTGGTGATTTTTTTGGGGTCTTCTAGAAGGGCTAATAATCTAATTAGACCTGCACTTTGGTTAAGTTATAACTTTTAACATGAACTTTTTCGCGTGACTTAACAAGGTAAGAACTTTAAAATATTTGGACCCCGTTTAGCAGGTCGTTACAAAATCCGTTAAAATTGATGGAATTTATTGACTTGTCACGTTAGTGTTATCCATGTGGTAGACAAAGAGTGCTGTGGCGAAGCCACATGGACAAGTAGGGCAAAAATGTCATTTGTGCCCAACAATCAAACTCCTTGAATTTTAAAAACGAAAGGTACCTAAGTAATTTCATCCTCCGAAAATCCATAAGTTAAAAAATCACAATTAGAAGATAGAATTTTCGTGTACGGGAGAATGAAATTAGGGCTTGAATGGAGAATAGAATAGAAGCCCTAATTGTAATTTTTATTTTGGGATTTTCGGCTAACGAAATTACGTAAGTCCTCTTCGTTTTTAAAATTCAAAGAGTTTGAATATTGGGTATAAATTAAATTTGCCTTACTCGTTCATGTGGTTTTGCCACATTACTCTCCATCTGTCACATGTACAACACTAACATAACAAGGCAGTAAATTCCGTTAATTTTAACGAATTTTGTGATGTTGTGCTAAATAAGACAAATATTTTAATGTCTGTGCCTTCCTCATTTATGTGAAAAATTTATCCTATAAGTAGGTGTGTGCAAGAATCAGTTTAGGGTCGAACCAGTTTAGAACTGAATCAAACTATAAGAACCAGTTCGATTCGGTTCAGTATAGTAAGTTAAAACTCCAACTGGTTTATGGACAAAAACCGGATGGTTTTAAACTAATTCGATTAACCGCTTCAAACCCAACCGTTTGATAAATAGTTTTGAACTTGATCGAAAATTGATTTAATTTAAAAAAGCTGGCGCATGGGTCACTATCTCTTCAAGCCCAAAGGACATACATCGGGCTCGAAAAAATAGTGGTCCTGTTAGGCTTATTGGCCTTTGTGGCCTCTCTCACAACCTTTTGCTAAATGGCAGGACAACGATAGAAGAAAATCCCGATGGAAGAAGAAGAAGAATAAAGCAATCTGATTGGCTGAAGAAGGAGAAGGAGAGAGAGGAAAAGGAGAAGGAGAAGGAGAAGAGGCAACCTGAACGACTAAAGAAGCAAGAGGAGAAGGAGGAGAAGGAGGAGAAAAATGAAGTGATCTGAACGGCTGAAGGAGCAAGAGCAGGATCAGGATCAGGAGTAGGGGCAGGAGCAATAGGAGGAGGAGGAGAAAACCAAAGCAATTTGGACAGCTGAAGAAGGAGAAGGACAAGGAGAAGGAGAAGGAGAAGGAGAAGGACCCGGTGGAAGAAGAAGAAAAATAAAGCAATTTGAATGGCTGAAGAAGTAGAAGGAGAAGGAGGAGGAGGAGGAGGAGGAGGAGAAGGAGGGAGGAGGAGGAGGAGGAGAAAAGCAAAGCAATCTGAACAATTGAAGAAGTAGAAGGAGAAGGAGAAGAAAACTCGGTGGAAAAAGAAGAAAAATAAAGCAATTTGAATGGCTGAAGAAGTAGAAGGGAAAGGAGGAGGAGGAGGAGGAGGCAGGAGGAGGAGGGAGGAGGAGAAGGAGTAGTAGAAATAAAGTGAGGAGGAGGAGGAGAAGGAGAGGAGGAGGAGGCGGTGGCTTCAACAACGCCACTACCATCGAAACTACCATTTTTGTCTTCCTTGGTGAGTGCTAGAAAGAAGAAGATGAAGAAGACCCAATCCCATTGTGGTCAACAGCAAAACCACAGCCACGATGCTCTTCGGCAACGTTGACAACCACCATGCTACTCCCCTCGAAACTACTATGTCTCTGTTCCTTGATGAGTGCTTCCATCTAGCCTCTACGCTTCTTCTCCTCTTCCATCGTTTTGTTCAATGAGAAAAATTTAGGGTTTCCAATTTGTTGCTTATGTGATTGAGTGGGGAAAGGGAAAGGGAGATTGCAGTCAAGTAAAGGGTCGATTAGGTGGGAAAGGAGAGCAGAAGGAAAAGCGGGATAAGGACTCGATGAGGCTTCGATGGAGGAGGAAAGTTGAAGAATCAAAGATAGAGAGCTAGGATTGACGGTTAGTCCCCTGGGATATGATTGATTGATTTTATATTATAATAATAATAATAAGCAAAAGTAGTTCGGTTCGGTTCCAACTAAGTGGCTTTTATCGTGAAAATGGAATTAAACAAGAGCCAGTTCTTTCTGGTTCTATTGCAATTCGATTCCAATTCGGTTTATGCTAAACCGATTTTTATGAACACCCTAGCTAAAAGTGAATTTTTCTAAATTACAAATCTAGTTAGGTTATTAACCCTTTTTATTTAGAAAGACTCTATTTTCCCCTAAAATAGTTGGGATAATTACATTGGCGGTACAAAATCTTTTTGAAATGTTTCATGTTTGTACAAAACCTTTTTTTTTAATCATATCTGGGTACAAAACTTTTCAAAAGTGTGTCACTTTTGTACACTCGTCAACTTTGCACTAACGGCATTAAGTTTTACTAACAGGGCGATCTAACGTGGACGTATGCCTAGTTGCCCAATAAACATGTCTATATAATATTTTAAATGAAATAAACTATAAAATTTTGAAAAATATATTAAAAATTTGTAAAAAAAAGTTAAAAATTTAAAAAAAATAAAAAAAGCAAAAATTTAGAAAAAGATTAATAAAAATTTAAAATCTAAAAATTGTAAAAAAAAGTTTCAAAAATATATAAAATATTAAAAATTCAAAAAATTTAAATTTTTTTTAAAAATCAGAAAATGGTAAAAATTTGTAGAAATATTAATAAAAAATTGAAAAATCTAAAAATTCTATAAAAATATAGAAAAATTTTAAAACTTAAAAAAATAAAAATTTAGGAAAAATATTAATAAAAATTTTTAAAATCTAAAAATATAAAAAAATTTATTATAAAATTTAAAAGTTATTAAAAAATTCAAAAACTTTAAAAAAAGTAAGAATTTAGAAAAAAATATTAACAAAAATTTTAAAAATCTAAAATTTGTAATAAAGTTTTAAAAATGTGTAGAAAAATATTAAAAATTCAAAAGAGTTAAAATTTTTTAAAAATTTAGAAAAATAGTAAAATTTAGAAAAATATTAATACAAATTTTAAAAATCTAAAAATTTTGAAATATAAAAAATTTTATTATATAATATAAAATTATTAAAAAATATTTTAAAACATATTGTACCAACATGAAACATTTCAAAAAAGTTTTGTACCGCCAGTACAATTATCCCAAAATAGTTTGGTATTCTTAATATTAATTGCCTCACCGGAACCATCAGAGCACCACCAAGACACGCCAGTGCCTCATCCGAGCCCCATCGGTGAGTCACCTTGACCTCCAATAGGAACCCATTTGTTCCGCACGATGTTGTTTTGCTCCATAGCTTTTGGGTCTTGGGTCTATCTGCTGCATCGGGATATATGTCACTATTGTATCGATTGCTTCAGTTGGTGGCTTGTCAGTTTTGCTACCTTATCGTGCTATTGAGTCCATTGCTTCTCATCTCCTGCTATTTTTAGTTCATTACCGCTATGTGTCATCAAGGTCTTGTAATTGGTCCATGTTCATGGCTAGTTGGTTTCCGGAGTTTTGAGTTTCTATGTGAGTTCTTTGTTGCTTTATATTTGTTTATTTTGTTATTTTTTAGGGTTCATAAGTGCAAGGTGTTGTTTCTCTACGGATTTTGACCAATACGCTATTTGGTCATGTGAAATTTGAATACTTATTCGACGGGAGCTTCAACTTCATAAAGAAAATGTGATTTCACGGTTAGGATCGTGTGACTGAGGCAGTAGTGGAAGGGGTTCGTTGGGGGTTGATTTCAGATGTTCATTTGAATGGCAATTAACTAGTCGGCTATGGAGTTTTTTCCTCTAATATGAGGTAATTAGATGAGTTTTAGCTAAGATGTCAATTTATGCCCAGGCAAGTCTTAGACATATTGAGATAACTTATTTTTTCCTTTCAAATACATTCAAACATAAAAAAATTTACATATCTATTCCATAATTGATGTGTTTACTTCATCTTCATTTCACATGACAGAACAACAAGCTAATAAAGTATGAATTTCGAGTCTATTATCCCATCTCATTGACCTGTGAGAGTGCATGGCTTGCATTTCAAAGGCAAATTGAAAGGAATTCAAGGGATTAGAGTTGAGAGTACAGGCCAGGGAAAGAACTAAAACGAACTAAAGAATTAGGAAATGAGGTTGGGCCTAGGGTTAAAACAAGCTTAGAAAAAAATAAAAAAGGAGCTTCCGATAGAACATCAAAAGAATGAATAAGCCTACGGATAAGATACTACTAATATCTATATACTATATAGTAAAACATAGCTTCAATAACCTTATAAAGGAGAGTAAGGCAAATTTCATACTAAAACTCTTAATGAATTTCTTTTTCTCTTTCTTCTCAATTTTTAATTTCTAATGTTTCTCACAAACTTTAATATTTCTTCATTTACACATTTCTACCATCTCTTTCTAGATGAACATTATATGATAAAAGTATACTATATACTGAGATAGGGTTTCAACAACCCTCTAGAGGAAGGGGGGAATGGAGGGTATGATGGATTTCCTACTTTCAAACAGTTAATGGATATTCTTTTTCTCTTTCTTCTCAATTTTTTATTTCTAATAATTTTCACAAACTTTAATATTTCTTCATTTACACATTTCTTCCATCCCTTTCTAGATGAATATTTTATGATCCAAAAATTTATATGAGTGATGAAATGAGGGTTTAAAACTCGAAAACATTGTCTATTTATAAAGCATCTTTTAAACTATATTTTCAATATTTTTATATAAGAGGATGCAATTTTAAAAAATTACAGTTATATGGACATGCTAATATTATATAATAAGAAGAACATCAATTTGACTATTTTTGTATATTATTATTCATAATATTTCTTTGATTGAACATATTACTATAATTATAATAAACGTATAATAATTGATAAATAAAAAATTTAAATTTCATCGAGCAAGAAAAATTAAATTTCATAACTCTCGTAAAATAAGAAGTTAGGGTTTCTGCAAGGGGAATCGGCGCAATTCCTAATTGACCTCCTCCCTTCATTTCCCGGAGGCGCACCATTGCCATTTTCACTATTTTTCACTCTCTCATGCAGCAAGCTCAAAACCCCCATCTCCCTGTGGAGCTCCACCAGCATCTAAGCTGCCATAGTTGTTGCTCCTGTAGAGTCCCGACCAGTGCCCCTTGATCGATGTTTCCTCGAGGCCTCACCGGGACCATCAGAGCACCATCGAGACTCGCCAGTGCCTCATCCGAGCCCCATTGATCCACCACAACCTTCCCTTCCGGCGAACCATTCCCACACCACCATCTCAACTCTCCCAAGCGTCGCTTCCACTACTTGACCCTCGTTGGACTTTCACTGATTTAGTTTTACCCACAACTAGCATCTTCGTTCGAAGCTACGTATGTGAACCCATCACCATCCGAGCGAGACCCAGGTACGTTGGTGAGTCACCTTGACCTCCAATGGGAACCCATTTGTTCCCCACGATGTTGTTTTGCTCCATAGCTTTTGGGTCTTGGGTCTATTTGTAAGAATATAAGGAAAATCCCTTTACGGTGGCCCTCATGCCTCAATTACAGATTAATTTCCTAATACAGCTGAGAGTGTGATATTCCATATTCTGTGAATATCGGTTACTATCCTTTTGATGGAAGGATATATTAGTAAACAATATTTATGAGGGGTCCCTAATTCCACCTGTATATTTGGGCCTGTGTCTCCATCTAGACGTCCCCATTCGGAAAAGGTCAGGAATTAGAAGACGCTCTCAAATTCATCACTAGTAAATTCGTGTGTTCAAATTCTCAAGACCATCAGGCTATGGCTGGAGGTTAGTTTTCAGCTATTTAATATATTCAATATATTTGTAGAGTTCTTACAATTGGTATCAGAGCCTACCTTTATGCCATGCTTTGATGATTGTGACGGAGGATATCTTGTATTCATATTAGTTTACAGATTACCTTTGCCTAATTGAAGGTGTTAAATATGATTAATATACATATGCTTATTTATACATAATCGGGTATCTCAGTAAAGGAACCCATCAAGTTATCATTTTTAACAGATAAAGTTTCAATTTTTGTGATTATCTGCCAATTAAATTCATAACTAAATCATACATGTGGTTTGCGGGATCGGTGTTATGTGTTTAGTATGAATCTATGAAATAATATTGTATAAACATATGAATATTGTCTCGCTCTAGGGGCAGTCAAATTGAGATTTGTCATTGGTTTTGTTTTTCATTTGCCTTGTGATTCTATTATGTTTTGAGACAGAATAATATGATTAACTTACCTGTTTATCTGTAAATCCCTATGAGTTAATTGGAGACAAACAAACAATTTCATTCTGATATGTCAGGATAGATCTCAAGAAATCAAAATTGAGTTCGGCGATATAAAAAAAATTGTAATTTTCATTGACCGAACAAATTTTTAGAACTTACCGAATGATTCGTTCAAAACTAAGAATTGATTTTGTGATTGGCCTGGGAATTGGTCAATTGGTTGTTGTTACTTGGGCTATGAAGCCCATTAGGCCCGAACACGGTCCATGTAAGGTGTATGTATGGGCCAATTTACGGATATGGGATTAAAATTATTATTATTGTTATTAGGTTTAAATAAATAAGGATGGTAAGAAATTAACTGAAGAAAACTAAATCTGTGACTGAATTCCTGTGACCTTCAATTTTTTTTTTCTTCGCTAATTTCTAATTGAGTGGTCAAATTTGATATGTGTAATATGAATATGCCGAATTCTGATAATCATGGTCTATGATTAATTGCCTCGTATGGTATTTTGATTCGTGAGCATAATTGATGGGCCTGAATAGTGGACAAAGCCTGGGATCTGATTTTCTGGAGTCTAGTTGGGCTATAAGAATGATAATAAGGGCCATTTGTCAATTAAACAATATACAAATAGATAACAGTGTCTTGCTGCTCACGAGCCATGGCATTAAGAATTATAAACGGCCACTAGTGTATAACGTGAATTTTCAGATAATTTGTACGTACACATATCCAAAAGATGATATAACAGAATTTTGATAATCTGAAAATGCATTCTGTTATATGATGTTATATAGTGTGATTTTAAAGCTATAGGAGTAGCCAAAGCACCCTATGTAAGGAAATCACATATGGGTAAACTATAATATAGTTATTAGCATCAAATTGTAATCGAGTCGTGAGATTAATGACTTTGCCCCAAAGGGCAGTTATTAGTCTTGGGACTTAGATTAGTCTGAGAGGGTAAATTTGGTATTATGGTGGGATTTTCCTATGCCCAAAGGATTAACGGATTTTTCCATCGTGATTATTGAATTTATTTGTCTCACTAGTAAATTCGTGCGTTATGCGTCCTATTCCCAAAGGGAGGTTGAATTTACTATATATGGTTATTTCTTGTTTCATAGCACTTAATAAATGTTTTGATTATTGCAGTTCTTCCTCTATCCGCTCTAGAAAATATTGCTTCTGTTCCAGTTCTTGATGGACAAAATTTTTCTGACTGGGAGGAGTCGGTTTTGTTTACTTTGGGGTACATGGACCTTGATTATGCGCTCCGTGAGGAGGAGCCACCTGCTCCCGCGGATACAGATGCGCAGGATGTCAAGGAAAAGTACGAGTGGTGGGAGAAATCCAACCGCTTGAGCCTCATGCTCATGAAGTCCCGTGTTAGTAAGAGCTTACGGGGAGCTGTTGGTGAGGTAACCAAGGCAAAGGACTTTCTGAAAGCAATTAAGGATCAATTTGCTAAGTCAGATAAGGCCTTGGCAAGTACCCTAATGAAGAGACTAACCGGCATGACCTTCGACAGTTCTAAGGGTGTGCGTGAGCACATTACAGAGATGAGGGATTTGGCAGCTCAACTCAAAGGTCTAAAGATTGACATCTCTGAGCCGTTTTTGGTCCACTTCATTCTTAACTCCCTGCCCGCAGAGTACGGGCCTTTCAAGATTTCTTATAACACACATAAGGAAGGCTGGTCTATTACTGAACTCTTGACCATGTGTGTGCAAGAGGAGGAGAGGATGAAGCAAGATAAACCTGAAGTTGCTCATCTGGTGACCCCTGCAAAGGGAAAGGGCAAAAGGGACCATAAGAAGAGGCACTATAAGGCACCGCCCCAAAAGGGCAATTTCAAGATGAAGTGCTTCTTCTGCAGGAAGGACGGTCATTTGAAGAAAGATTGTCAAAAGTACAAAAAATGGCTCGACAAGAGAGGTAAATTTATTTCTCTTGTATGTCATGAATCATTTTTCGTTGAAGCTCCGAAAAACACATGGTGGATTGACTCCGGTTCTTCAATCCATATTGTTAATACCATGCAGGGCTTTCTCAACCTAAGGAATCCGACGGAAAGTGAGAAGTTCGTCTACTCAGGCAATAAGAGACGCTCTCAAGTTGTTGGGGTTGGAACATTTAGGATAATTCTGTCTTCGGGATTTGTTTTAGAGTTGAACAATGCATTTTATATTCCAGACTTTTCTAGAAACTTAATATCTGTTTCGAGATTGGTTGTATTTGACTTCAAGTTTCTATTTGAGAATCAATTGAGCATTTCTAGAAATAATTCTATTATTGGAAGTGGTACGATGATTGACAACCTTTATAAGCTAGATTTAAGTCCCGACTTTGAGCAGAATTATTTGTGTTTGAATGTAACTGCTGGTATTAAGAGAAACCCTGTAAATGAAAATTCCTCTCTACTTTGGCACAAGAGATTAGGACACATCTCTTTAGAGAGGATCAAGAGGTTGGTAAATGAAGGAGTCCTAAAGAATCTAGAGGATGCCAACTTCGACACTTGTATGGACTGCATAAAGGGTAAGCAGACCAACAAGTCATCCAAGGGTTCTCGAAGGAGTTCTGAGCTTCTTGAAATAATACATACAGATATCTATGGACCATTCCCTACTCCTTGTCTTAATGGTCAAAGATATTTTATATCATTCATTGATGACCATTCAAGATATATGTATCTCTACCTTCTGAATGAAAAAGGGGAAGCGCTTGATGCTTTCAAATCATTTAAGGCAGAAGTAGAGAAACAAAAGGAAAAGAAAATTAAGATTGTAAGATCTGATAGAGGTGGGGAATACTATGGTAAATACACAGAGAAAGGACAAGCCACCGGTCCATTTGCAAAATTCCTTGAAAGTGAAGGCATAGTTGCTCAATACACAATGCCTGGCACACCGCAACAGAACGGTGTTGCTGAAAGGAGGAATAGAACGCTTATGGAAATGGTTCGAAGCATGATTGCTCATTCTGAGTTGCCATTATCATTGTGGAGTGAGGCCTTAAAAACTGCTGTGTATATATTGAATAGGGTTCCATCCAAGGCAGTACCTAAAACACCTTTTTAGATTTGGTGTGGTTGGAAACCTAGTTTGAACCATTTACACATATGGGGTTGTCCTGCGGAAGTAAGAGTTTATAACCCTTACATGAAGAAATTAGACGCAAGGACAATAAGCAGTTTTTTCATTGGGTACCCATTAAATTCAAAGGGTTTCAGGTTTTATTGCCCTTCACATATCCCTAGAATTGTCGAATCAAATAACGCAAGGTTTCTTGGAGATATTGAACCTAGTGGGTGTAATAGTACTCGAACTATTGAGTTTGAGGAAGTTCAGGAGCATGTTTTGTTACCCAAAATACCATTGGTTGCATTAAGACATAATCGATCTATTGATCATCCGAAGCAACCAATTCAAGAACAAACTGCTCATCAAGAAGAGGTTCAATTAGTACCAGAAGTTTCAACTAGTCCTCTTCAGAATACTGGACAAGTTGAATTAAGGAGATCTTCAAGAATTAGGAAATCCGCCATTTCAAGTGACTACCTCGTATACCTTGTGGAGTCTGACTTTGATGTTGGACCTAAGGATGATCCCGCAACCTTTTCACAGGCCATGAGTGAGGATAATTCCTCACTATGGTTAGATGCCATGAAGGATGAGATAGAATCTATGGCTAACAATAAAGTCTGGGATCTCGTTGAATTACCAGAAGGGGCAGCAACAATTGGCTGTAAGTGGGTTTACAAAACCAAGAGGGATGCTTCTGGTAATGTCGAACGATATAAAGCTAGACTAGTTGCCAAAGGTTTTACTCAAAAGGAATGCTTAGATTACCACGAGACCTTCTCTCCAGTTTCAATAACAAGTTTATTCAAACTGTATCAAGAGAAATTACATCTTGAGAAGGCCCATACATCCAACATGACTATGAAATTGCTTTACCGGTAAACCTTTAGTCATGGGATCTGCAATCGTAGTATCTGTACTGGTGTGCTCAATCAACACCAGATTTCTCTTGATGTAATCCCTCACGCTGAGGTACTTGATGTCGATATGCTTACTTTTGCTGCCACTCTTGTTATTCTTAGAGAAGAAAACGGCAGCCATATTATCATAATGGATCTTGATTGGTCTTTCTATAGAATCGACAACTTGAAGACCACTAATGAAATTCTTCAACCATAATGCCTGCGTCGTGGTTTCATAGCACGCAATGAACTCTGCCTCCATGGTAGATGTAGCCACAATGGTCTGCTTAATACTTCTCCAGGAAATAGCCCCTCCAGCAAGAAGGAACACATAACCTGAAGTAGATTTTCTGGAATCTACACATCCGGCAAAGTCAGCATCCGAATAGCCGACCACATTTAAATGGTCAGCATGTCTGTAGGTCAGCTGATATTCTTTGGTTCCTTGAAGATATTGCATCACCTTCTTTGCAGCTACCCAGTGTTGGATCCCAGGATTACTTTGGTAACGTCCTAGTAATCCAACTGCAAAGCATATGTCAGGTCTTGTGCAGACCTGAGCATACATCAAACTTCCAACTGCCGATGCATATGGAATATTCCTCATTTGCTCTAATTCCAATTCATCCTTAGGTGATTGGTCTTGACTGAACTTATCCCCTTTAATTATGGGTGCAGGAGAGGACCGACAGTTTTTCATTCCAAATCTCTCCAAAACTTTCCTTATGTAGGCTTTCTGGGACAGTCCTAAAGTCCTCTTTTTTCTGTCTCTGTGAATCTCTATGCCAATGACATAAGAGGCTTCACCCATATCCTTCATTTCAAAGTTAGCAGATAGAAACTGTTTGGTCTCTTCCAGTAAACCAATATCACTGCTTGCAAGGAGGATATCGTCTACATATAGGACTAGGAAAATAAACTTACTCCCACTGACCTTAAGGTATATACATTGATCAACAAGGTTTTCAGAAAAACCAAATGAAGTGATAACCTTGTGAAACTTTAAATACCATTGGCGGGAGGCTTGTTTTAGTCCATATATAGACTTCTTTAACCTGCACACCTCATGACTACCGTCATTAAACCCTTCAGGTTGTTCCATGTACACCTCCTCATCAAGATCCCCATTAAGGAAGGCTGTTCTCACATCCATTTGGTGTAACTCTAAGTCCAGATGAGCCACCAATGCCATAATTATCCTCAACGAGTCCTTCTTAGAAACTGGAGAGAAGGTCTCGTGGTAATCTAAGCCTTCCTTTTGAGTAAAACCTTTGGCAACTAGTCTAGCTTTATATCGTTCGACATTACCAGAAGCATCCCTCTTGGTTTTGTAAACCCACTTACAGCCAATTGTTGCTGCCCCTTCTGGTAATTCAACGAGATCCCAGACTTTATTGTTAGCCATAGATTCTATCTCATCCTTCATGGCATCTAACCATAGTGAGGAATTATCCTCACTCATGGCCTGTGAAAAGGTTGCGGGATCATCCTTAGGTCCAACATCAAAGTCAGACTCCACAAGGTATACGAGGTAGTCACTTGAAATGGCGGATTTCCTAATTCTTGAAGATCTCCTTAATTCAACTTGTCCAGTATTCTGAAGAGGACTAGTTGAAACTTCTGGTACTAATTGAACCTCTTCTTGATGAGCAGTTTGTTCTTGAATTGGTTGCTCTGGATGATCAATAGATCGATTATGTCTTAATGCAACCAATGGTATTTTGGGTAACAAAACATGCTCCTGAACTTCCTCAAACTCAATAGTTCGAGTACTATTACACCCACTAGGTTCAATATCTTCAAGAAACCTTGCGTTATTTGATTCGACAATTCTAGGGATATGTGAAGGGCAATAAAACCTGAAACCCTTTGAATTTAATGGGTACCCAATGAAAAAACTGCTTATTGTCCTTGCGTCTAATTTCTTCATGTAAGGGTTATAAACTCTTACTTCCGCAGGACAACCCCATATGTGTAAATGGTTCAAACTAGGTTTCCAACCACACCAAATCTAAAAAGGTGTTTTAGGTACTGCCTTGGATGGAACCCTATTCAATATATACACAGCAGTTTTTAAGGCCTCACTCCACAATGATAATGGCAACTCAGAATGAGCAATCATGCTTCGAACCATTTCCATAAGCGTTCTATTCCTCCTTTCAGCAACACCGTTCTGTTGCGGTGTGCCAGGCATTGTGTATTGAGCAACTATGCCTTCACTTTCAAGGAATTTTGCAAATGGACCGGTGGCTTGTCCTTTCTCTGTGTATTTACCATAGTATTCCCCACCTCTATCAGATCTTACAATCTTAATTTTCTTTTCCTTTTGTTTCTCTACTTCTGCCTTAAATGATTTGAAAGCATCAAGCGCTTCCCCTTTTTCATTCAGAAGGTAGAGATACATATATCTTGAATGGTCATCAATGAATGATATAAAATATCCCAAAATAGTTTGGTATTCTTAATATTAATTGCCTCACCGGAACCATCAGAGCACCACCAAGACACGCCAGTGCCTCATCCGAGCCCCATCGGTGAGTCACCTTGACCTCCAATAGGAACCCATTTGTTCCGCACGATGTTGTTTTGCTCCATAGCTTTTGGGTCTTGGGTCTATCTGCTGCTTCGGGATATATGTCACTATTGTATCGATTGCTTCAGTTGGTGGCTTGTCAGTTTTGCTACCTTATCGTGCTATTGAGTCCGTTGCTTCTCATCTCCTGCTATTTTTAGTTCATTACCGCTATGTGTCATCAAGGTCTTGTAATTGGTCCATGTTCATGGCTAGTTGGTTTATGGAGTTTTGAGTTTCTATGTGAGTTCTTTGCTGCTTTATATTTGTTTATTTTGCGATTTTTTAGGGTTCATAAGCGCAAGGTGTTGTTTCTCTACGGATTTTGACCAATACGCTATCTGGTCATGTGAAATTTGAATACTTATTCGACGGGAGCTTCAACTTCATAAAGAAAATGTGATGTCACAGTTAGGGATCGTGTGGCTGAGGCAGTAGCAAAAGGGGTTCGTTGGGGGTTGATTTCAGATGTTCATTTGAGTGGCGATTAAGTAGTCGGCTATGGAGTTTTTTCCTCTAATATGAGGTTATTAGATGAGTTTTAGCTAAGATGTCAATTTATGCCCAAGCAAGTCTTAGACGAATTTAAATAACTTATTTTTTCCTTTCAAATATATTCAACCAGAAAAAAATTTACATGTCTATTCCATAATTAATGTGTTTACTTCATCTTCATTTCACATGACAGAACGACATGCTAATAAAGTATGAATTTCGAGTCTATTATCCCATCTCATTGACCTGTGAGAGTGCATGGCTTGCATTTCAAAGGCAAAATGAAAGGAATTCAAGGGATCAGAGTTGAGAGTACAGGCTAGGGAAAGAACTAAAATGAACAAGAGAATTTGGGAAATGAGGTTGGGCCTAGGGTTAAACCAAGCTTAGAATAAAAAAAAAAGGTGCTTACGAGAGAACATCAAAATCTTGGTCGAAAGTCATGGAATGGTTGAAAATGAATCATGAAAAGTCCACCCAAGCATAGTTTTAAAAATCGGACCGGATCGTCGGTTAGACCGGTTCAATCGGAAACTGATAGTGTGTCTGGCCCGGTTTTATAATTAACTCTATATGCAATGTTGATTGGGTCAAACCCATGTGAACCGCCCGGTTCTTAAAATTTTAATGAACCCATGAAAATTGGCAATTGAACCGATTCATTAAAAAATAAAAAAATAAAAGAAATCAAACCCTAAACCGAATTTGCTATCTGATTGATATTGAGCTTTGTCCCTCTGCCTCCTCGATTCTTTCTTTCATCATTATTCTTCACGGTTCGCAAGGAGTGGACAGTCAATGCCTTCTTTTCTCTGCTCAACAAGTTATCAAATTGAAGGATCAAGGATTTGAAACTCGTGAAGTCAGTAATAGGGCTGTGAAGAAAGAGAATCAATGGAACCTTCATGTCGATTTGTTTAGGTCTGTTTGTATCTTGGCATGGTAGCTCAAGGGGATGAGTCGCAGCCATGGCAGGGTTCGTCCGTCCCGTTTTGCTTGAGAATTCCTGTTGCCGATCTGAGCCCTCTTCCTCAGCCATCTCTCATTTTCCCCCCTTTTTCGAATAGGGGAGGTTGCAAGTATTCTCAAAATCTCTTACTGAGAATTTCTAACTTGTTTTTTGGTTTGGAGTTGATTCTAAAGCTCAATTTTTTGGTTGATTAAGCTTAGATATGCTCTGTTTCTGTCAATTCTTTGGTATTTGAATTGGTAGTTGTTAGCATCAATTTCTAAAAGAGTTATTGATATAGGATACAAGCGTCCATTCTAACAAGCATGATCCTAATTCTTGATAATAAACACTTCAAGCTTTTTCTTTTAAATCTTTTTTCCCTGTAAAAAAACTTGCAATTCAACTCTTAATTATTTTCCTATCAAGCTTATTTGCTTGGATTTAATTAAGTGTGCTATTCTGTGCATTTGCAATTTGGATGGTGCATGAATTTTGTTTTTATATTTAAATTATGTACTTGTGTTGGGATTAAATGTTGAAGTTATGAATTAACATTTGGAATATGTATTTGAACTTCATGCTATTAATTTTATATTTTATTATTATTTTCTAAAAATTCGGTTGAACTCATTGAACCCCAGTCGAACCTAAAAACCCATGAACCCATACCATAATCGGTTCCCCGTCCGGTCCGGTTTTAAAACTATGCACCCGAGCTCTTCTAACCCTATCTACAACATTTACAGTGCCCAGCCACTTTTTCGCTGACGCCGGCGTTCTTTCTTCCTCCGGCGACCTTTTCCTCCTCCAGGACCTCCACACCACACTGCTTGAGTGGCCATGTTAAAGCACGGCTGAGTGCTGAAGTGGATGAATTGACTGTTTGCGAAATTTGTTGGCGTAATTGGTGAGTTCGGCTGGGAGGAGAAGAGATAGGATGGGTGGTGGGGGGAATCTGAAGGGGATAATAGCAGCGGCTGTGACTAGAGGTGCTGCGGAGGCAAGGGCAAGGATCTTCGGGCATGTGCTGAACCCGACAGGGCAAAGGTCTCCCCACAAGATCCTTCGGAAGAAGCTCATCGGTGAGAAAGTCGCTCAATGGTATCCATATGACATCAACAAGGACGACCCTCTGGTGATGGCTCGCCAAGAGCAAGAGTACTTACTCTAATTCCTTTCTTTCTCCCTCGAGTATCACGTTTGATCATCTGAAGTGTCTTATAGGATGCATCGTGGTGTTTTCTGCCCACCTTTGAGTTATGCGACATGATTTCTTGTGGTGTTTATGCTGATGATTCCATTGGATATAATATCACTACGCTTTTTTGAGGAAGTCATTTGAAAGAAAAAGGTCCAATTGATCTGCTGGTAGATAAACACTAGCTAGCTTTAGTTCAATCAAGCTTATGACATTTTTCCGTGCACCTTTATGTTTAATGGTTGGAATATCTACTAAAAATCTGAGATTGATGGCATTGGCTGTGCCTCTTTCGTCTGTGTTCTTGAATCCTGTTCTATTTTGTCAAAAGCCAGTTTATGTAATTGGAAATCTGTGGTCTTCTGTGATGTGTTGTAGCATGTTCTTTATCTTGAGGTTGAAAGTGTTACATGATCAGCAAGATGAGCACACACTGTTGAATGAAGTATAATGATAGTGTTTATTTAAAGGCAATCTAAACCAGCAAAAATGTAAAGAATTTTCCATTTTGACCTTTTTTGCAATATCTAGATCTTTCCTTTTAAGATAAATCCGGGTTTCTCTTCATTAGTATAAATCACTCGAAGGGTGGAAGACACACACTTATAAAAGCAACTTTGTCTAATCTTTTTGTGTATCTTACCTCTCTCTTTCCCATGCCCAGCGCTGTGGGGAGGAGGTTACCTTGAATATATTTCAATCTCCTAGCAACAGCTCTGGCCATGGGAAAGAGAGACATAAAATAAACTGGAAGATTCAAAGATGCTTTTAGAAGCGCAAGTCTTCAACCCTTTTGAGATTTATATTAATAAGCTGCCCATATTTAGGATTTTCCAGTTTTACCTTCTTCTGTTTTCTCTATTGATCTTCGGTATACTGCCTAAACTTTATTTTGAAAAAAATACATCCATGAAAAAGGTGATGCCTATTGAACCACTCCACAGAGAACACAAGTTAGTCTGGTCCCCTGTTCCATTTTGCTATTTTATAAGGGGTGGTAATCTGTTACCTATTCCAAGCCCAGACTCGAACCAGTGCCTAGGGAATAATGACTTTAAACAGACAATTTTGTTCAATCCTTTAGAAGCACTCTCTCAAATTTGATTCTAGCAGTAGCGCCAGTACAGAAACATCTTTGGATCAGCTGTCTGCACTATTTATGTTCCATGCTATCATCAGGGAGAATATACTTTAACCTCTTTCTGACAGTCATCTCCGTATCCTTGTTGTGCCTCCATCTCCAATTTCTTCCATCAATTACCTCTGATACTTTTGCTTGAATAAGCTCACCAGTTCCACCCAATCTGCTTCCCTGAAATTATTCCTGAAGTGGTTTCAAAGAATGCCAATTGTCAAATCATAGCCATTATGTCCTCTAACTACATCCAGTCAGATACTTAGTCAAAGGATTTGTGTTTTCCTATAACTTCAACATCTTTCTTCATACATGGAAACAAAAACTAGGATTTTTGAGACATAAGAAACTCTTGTCCTTAGATAACATAAGCCTTGATCCATGCTTCTAGAGAGAACTAGCTAAAGTGATTAGCAGCCAAGTGAACCTCGTGGCACATGCCTTGTTCTGATCCCGTTCTATATGCTTTCCTTATTTACAATCATCAGAAACAGGATATGTTTCCTGATTTGAAGATTTCTTACTCCTATGAAGCCTTGTATGCTTCTTGACATAGAAAGGTGTTGGCTAGTTTTAGCGGACCTTGAAATTGAAATACAAAATTTCACTCCAAAAATATTCCTTTTCTATGTTTGCAGGCGTCTGTCGAAACTTGAAATGTTGAAGCGCCGGGGAAAGGGGCCACCCAAGAAAGGCCAAGGGAAGCGTGCCTCAAAACGCAAATAGAACTTTCTGGTATTTGGGCTCAGTAAAAACCTCCAAGGCGCAGAAGCTACTTACTCATCTTAGGTCTTTCCTGTTGGAGCTGGTTCTCTTCTATGCCTGGAACTAATTTTATCTTTTGCTGCTTCTGTTGAGAGGATGTTTTGGAAATTGAGTTTATTTCCTTTTAGTCTCATATAACTGGAAAACAAAGAGGCTGGACAGATTACCGTGCATGTGGTTGAGTTGAGTTGGGCAATGGGAAGCTGGGGGAGATTGTTCTGCATCATGGTTACTTGTAGGTTACCAAATTTCAAGTCTTTTACTTACCGTCAGGACACGTGCCTCTTTTGCAATTAAAGGAATAAACGTTCCTCGAAAAAGTATTTGAGGCTAAGGTTTCTCTGCCCTAATGTTCTTCGGCTAAATTGAAGATACAATGGAAGTGTTCCCAAGGAATGACGTGCAAGTTCCAAACATGCGATTAGCGTCTTCTTGAACGTCTTATCTTGTATGAACAGTACCCACTGAGAACACTTTCAGAAACATTAGCTGATTTACAGATCGTACTTTGATTGCAATAACGGCTATATTGAGAAGGTCATACGGTTGTATGCAAAGTGCGAGTATCTTTAAATCGTCCCGCTTTATTCTTGAATGTGAAACCAATGCTGCCTTCACCAGTAGTCTCGGCTAGAACGTCAAAGCCCACCACTCTGGATGTAATGACCAAAGCTTCCTGATGAGGGGATATATCGATTGGAGTGCTCTGCTTCACGACAGAGGCCTTTCTTCTGAGGGATTGATGGGGAGACCCATGTTCAATACGCTCAGGGCGATCCCATCAACTTACCACAAAAACATGAAGTTGAAAATACTCTATGATGTTGGAAGAACTTTGAGGGATCAGAAGACAGCCCCAAGACACTATCACCTACCGTCGAAGAAGGGCATAGTCTAAAAAATAACGTGTCAAGTGCAGCAAGATTCGCGAACTAAATAGAAGAGGCCAACCTTAGTTGAAAACATGCAGAACATCGCTACTCAGCTTCAAAAGTTTCTCCAAGCAAGGTTCCATTTTAACGAAATCTTTGAAGATTATATGATGCATCTTTTGCAGGACAATGAAGAAGTTTTGCTTGAAAACTCTCCTACGTGGCCAGAGTCAGTCTAACACATCTTCTACAGACTAAACATCTCAAAGAATGCTAGACTAACAACACAAAAGAAAGATCCGATGGGGGCTGTTGCACCCGAATCAAGAATTTCTATAGTCTATTGCGATGTCATGGTCAGGGATAAATATGTGAAAAGGAATTGTCGCTAATCATTTAGGAAACTAATTCTATTGTCAATTAGAAACATATTATTCATCATGACATTACCACCTAGGTTTTTATTAGTCAATCTCAAACTAAAAATCAAAGTTGAGGGTTCTATTATGTTCGAAAGGTTTACAAGTTAGTTGACATGCCCTAAATTAGTATCCTAGTGTTTCTAAACTTACCTTATTTTGTTAAGTTAAATTTTTACCCTATTTGAAGTATGGATCAATGGATTTGATGTATAATTCAATAATCAAAAATAAATTTTTACCCTATTTGAAGTATAGATCAATGGATTCGCTGTATAATTCAATAATCAAAATTACGGCCCTATAACCAACAAATGCTTGGAGAATGGCCCTGCATGCACCAAACATATGTCAATTACTTTAAGAAAAGATAATTTGTTCAACTAGAAGAGTGATGTGGAAACACAGTTAAATCGTTCAGGGACTCAACAAAATCCAAAGAAACCATCCAAGAAAACCACTTGGTTTCCTTTAAAGGTCTCACAGATGCTTCATGGTTGATTTTAGGAATTCTGAAGTTGGCGCTTGCATGCAAAATCTGAAAGTGGTAGAAAATTCATAAACCAGGGGACTCATTTGCAAAATTCACAAATCAAAGGACCAGTTCGTAAAGTTCACATACTAAAGGGATTGATTAGCAAATATGAAGAAACTGGGGAACTAATTTGTAAATTTCACAAAATAATTGACCACCTTGGAAAATTCCTAAACTAAAGGAGTTATGCAGAAGAACTCATGAAAATAGCCTCAGAATGATTTGTATTAAAGGAAAGAGTTCGTAAAATCAAGTATTAGAGAATCAACTCTTCATCGCAATTTTCTAAAACTTAGTTTCTAAGCATTCCTCATTTCACTAATTGAAAACATTTTTTCCATTTTTTGATCTTTTCAATTTTTTATTTTCATTTTACATTTTGATATTTTGTTAAAAGACAAGCAATTCCATAGTTATTCTTAAAAACTCAAAATAACAAGATTTTCATTTTTGAGGATCTGATTCAAATTTTCTGTCATGAGAGTAAGAATCTCATCTTTTGATTTTCTCAGTTTTATATTTTTATTTTCCACAAAATATTTATTTTTGAAAAAATTTAATTTTCAAGGATATTACTTAAATTCCAATCAAGAAATTATACCTATATCGAAGCAGTTATAATGTCAGGGGCGAGAGGAACTCAATGGTGCACACGGACTTGGGATTGGTGATGGACTCGATCTCGGTACGGGCTTAGGCTCGAGCTTGATGATGGACTTGAAGATGAGTAAATTTGGGATGAAAATGAGTGTTCTTGAATTTTACTCAACAGACGAGTCTCATTCAAGAGGAGAGCGTTCTGAGAGTTTGGATGTGTGTGTGGAAGTAAATGGAGAGCTCTATTAATAAAAGGGAGCTTGGCAGGATTCGGGTTGCAAATGTACAGAGTTAAAGAAAAGGATAAAATAAACAAATAAATAACAAAAAAAATAATATGCAAAAAGCACTGATCGTGAGAAAGGGGAGGAGTAGGGTCAGTGGAAGCAGTGGGGAACCCGAGTTCGGCACAGAGGGAGGTGCCCAGGGCAAAGGCAGCAGGCACGGGGGCAAGGATAATGGGATGGCTAAGGTGGTGATTGATGGTCAGAATGTTAGAGAGAGAGAGAGAGAGAGAGAGAGAGAGAGAGGAGAGAGAGAGAGAATGGGGGTTGGACAAACTGATCAAGAAGAGAAGGAGATGGGATAGATTGGAGACACGACCGAGACAAGGACAAACAGGAAACATGGGAAGCAACGGAAATGACTAGGGCAGGCAGTTGAGCACAAGGACATGTGACAGGTCTAAATTGAAGTTTGGCACAAGGATACTGCCTCATACTACAACAAGCTTATGCTGGTGATCCCTTGGTTATGCTTTAGATTCGAGCTTGCAAATGAAGAAGTATTAATTAGGAAACCGAATTCAATAATTTATGCATGCTTGAGAAGAAAATGGTTTTACAAAATATTCATATTATATTCAGTTGCATAGGGTGTTCACTAAAAAAAAGGATGATTTTATGAAATAACATTTAGTTTTGCAAAACTTTTCCACTGAAAAGATAGTTTTATAAAATGGCCTCACTGGATTCAGTTTCACAAAGCATTTCCATCGAAAAGAAATTCCCAATACATTTAGTTTTGCAGAATGTTGCATCCAATGGTTTTAAGAAGCGTCCCCACTGCATTCAATTTTACAAGACATTTCTAACAAAGAGATGATTGTTTTACAAGATATTCATTGAATTCAGTTTTATAGAACATCTAATTTTATGATTTGTCCCCTCTACATTTAACTTTGTAGAACATCTCAATTGACAAGAAAGGTGGTTTTATGGAATGCCCTCGCTACACCCAGCTTCGTAAAGCATTTCCATAGAAAAGACATTCCTGCTACATGCACTTTTGCTTATTGTCTTATTCGAAAAGAATGATAGTTTTATCAATGTCTCCATTACATCAGTTTTACAAGATGTTTCTACCAACAAGATAGCAATTTTACAAGACAATCCCAATACATTTAATTTTGCAAAATGTCTCCACCAAAAAGAAGATGATTTAAAGAAATGCTCACCACGTTCAGTTTTGCATAGCATTTCCACTTAAAAGAGGACAGCTTTACAAGGTACTCCCATTGCATTCTGTTTTGCAAAATGTCTCAATAAAAAAGAAGACAGTTTTATGAAATATTTCTACCACATTCAGTTTTGCAGAATGTCCTAACTGAAAAAAATGGTTTTATGAAATGCCCCCACTTCGCTCACCTTTTCATAGCATTTTCATTGAAAAGACATTTCCATTGCATTTAGTTTTGTAGAATGTGTCATCTAATGGTTTTATGAAGCATGCATTTAGTTTTGTACAATATCTTCGCCAAAAAGAAGATGGTTTAATGAAAAGTCCACACTGCATTCACTTTTGCAGTTTGAAAAGAGGATGGTTTTACAAGATATTCCCACCACAATCAATTTTGCAGAATGTGTCCACCGAAAAGAAGATTGTTCAATTAAATGTCCTCACTATGTTTAGTTATACAGGGCATTTTCATCAACAAAATAAAAGTTTTACAAGACGTTTCCACTACATTCAGTTTTGCAAAATGTCTCCATCGAAAAGAAGATGGTTTTTCCCACTGCATTCAGTTTTGCAAGATATTTTCACCAAATAAAGGATGATTTTACAAGATATTCCTATTGCACTTAGTTTTGCAGAATGTCTCCACCGAAAAAGATGTTCATTCAAATAATGGTAAAGAATCATAATCCCATTTATAGCATTCTAGCCCCTTACTAACAACCAATATTTTTCCTTTTTTTTTTGTATGCATTGAACCATCCTTTTAACGAGAGTCCATTGCCAGTATCTCCTATTTGACTCAATTCTTTCTTGAGACTCCGACCTCATGAAATGGAATGTTGAGGCGGTCCCTGACCAGCACTCATATTATTTCCTTTACTTAGCCACTTTGGGTCATCGCTTAGTAGGACATTTCCAATGGCTCACAATTCAACAAGAATATAGAGAGTGGTGGCGTACCTTCATGCGCTATGAGGAATGAAACAAGTGATGCGAACCTTACCAATATCGTGATGAAACCCGATATCAAGTATGATATGAACCTCAGCAACTCATGACGAAACTCGTATTCAACTAAGGCCTTCAAGAAACGTGTTATTCTCAAGCTTTAAAGGTAGAACCTTGACCCATTACTTATAAATAGGTAAGAACCTTGGTATAGTGAAGACGCCACAATCAACTATGGAAGGGTTGATTGATAAGTTCGGGATAAACGCCACGAAATACTATGATAAGTTCGAATAGTTCTTCAAAGAACTAAAGAGAATAAAATATTACAATTTATTAATGAATAATCTGCTCTAAAAATTCGTCCAAACTATGCATCAGCCTTTAAATCGGTCAAAGTACAATATTTACATGAAAATAACTTACTTAAGTGGTCCTCATGTGATAGGAAACTAATAATATGGTAATCTAATGGTTACTCTATAAGAAAATACAAAATATTACCTACATCTTCAGTACTAAACAAATGGGAAGGTAATAAATTCTACTTGTCAAAAGAGGAAAGTGATATATTCTAGAAGTTAACTTAAATATATCATTATTGACTTGCGTTGCCGTTGCCCATGTAGATGCTCTCAACTTCCTTTCTTGAAAATATTCTTCATCTTTATATTTGGTTAAGATATATTTTTTCAAAATACTTTTCCTCTTAATATTCAGCTGAAATATATTGCCGGAAGAACTTTTACTCTTCATATTCAGCTGAAATATGTGGCCTCCATTGTTTGTCCCATTTTGAAATATCATGGATAATGTTGAGTCATTTAACTTGCTCATCACTTGTATGCATATCCATGTCTGCTTCTTCATCATGTACAAGCTTCTCATCATTGGACCATGAAATATTTTGATTGCACTCTTCTAGCTCGTATCTTGGATCACATCAACAAGGAAACGTTGAAATGGGCCATTGAGGTGGCACGAATTTTAAAGGACATATGTAACTATCAAGATCTGCCACCTGGGTTCTCATGTTGCCCTTTCCCGGGTCACATTTTCTACAGGACTCAATGCACTTTGAATAATCAATCTTCTTTTGAAAGCAAATTACAATAATTTCTTAAGAATTGCAAAAGGAAAGACATGCCTCAATATAAGAAAATTATTATTGCGTCAAACCCGGTCTATCAAAAGCTGGATTCTCATGCTTGAAAATCAAAAAGACTTTGGACCACAGCCCGACAAACCTTTAAAGAAGGCAATATAGCCAATAAGAGGGTCAGGTTATATTGTCCAAAAAGGTTTATTTTAAGAACGTATAATATTTTAATTCTCATGCTAGTTGGATGGCACTGCACACTATACAATCATTGTGGTTCCATGCCACTTTTGCCTTTTGCTACTTGCTAATTTCATTTTTGTGGTTGTTTATAGTATATCTTCTTCATCTTATCAAAGGCTTTGTTAGCTGTGTAAAAATCAGTTTTTAAACTCCGTTTGTCATTGGTTGCTAATGGCAGTTGGTCCAAGTTTTTGGCTCCTCAGTGGTGTATTGCTGCTATATGAATCATGTGCTTTGCTTTTGTTGTCTACTTATATATTTCACTGTGTCATTGTGCTATCAAGTCGGCTATTACTATCTCTTTTTCGCCCGAGCTTTATCGAATGGTAAGCTTGTAAGCTTTTCCTACTTTTTTCTCTTCATGGTTCTAATGCCGTTTTTCTCAAACTATCACGGATGCTCACTGGGGCCAATTTTCAAGTGGATTGAGACTCTTTTATTGCAGTGCCAACAATATAAGGAATTCTATGTTGGTTGTAGAATTAAGTTTTCAATGTCATGGCCTTTGTAGAGTTAAGTTGGTGGTTTGGTTCATGCTATTGTGGTTTCGCATGTTAAAGGGGTTAGGACTTTTAATCCAAGTCATTACAAATTGTTAGTTTGGGATGAGCCCGAGGAAAATTTAAATCAAGGTCCCAGAATGGAGTTGAGTCTATGATTAGAATGGAGTTAGAGAACAAGTTTGAACTTAGAGTTTGAATGAGTTTAAGAAGAAATCAATTGAACCTTAAAGAAGGTTAATTATTGCAATTAGAATTGAGAGAGTTTAGGATTAGACAATCGTGGATTTGTTTAGGGAATAAAATTCGACCAAGGTAAGAGTCGAATTGACCCTAAGAAATTAGGTGCACTCAGAACAACTATGAGAGTAACAAGATTGCCAAGAATGATCTTTAGCGTGTTCTTGGTTTTGGGTTGTCGATCAAGGATATCATTTTTCTGAATGTAAGGATCGTATAGTTGATCATGTATGCTTGCTCTTGAGAATGTGATTAGCATTATCATTCAAAGGTTTTGGTTGATAAAATGGGGAACTTATTGGAAGTTGAGCAGTGATTGCTGTAATCAGGTCTTTAGAACTTGATTTTACAATTTGCAATTGTACGCAACTCATTTCAAGGGCATTCTCTTGAGTTATATAATTAATCCCTTATCTTGTCAATTTTTATTTTGATCCCTCTCTTCATGCACTTCACATTTTGGTCCCCCATCTTGTGAATTTTCAATTCTAGCCCTTCATCTTATGTACTTCACATTTAGTCCTCTTCTTGTCAACTTTACATCTTGGTCTTTCACTTTAGGAAGTTTGTATATTAGTCCATCATTTTAGGAAATTTGCACATTAGTCCTTTACTTTAGGATGTTTTCATATTAATCCTTCTTTTAGGAAATTTGTAAATTAATCTTCACTTTAAAAAATTTGCACACTGGTCCATTACTTCAAATAGTTTGCATACTAGTTCACTTTTAGATTTTGTAAATTAGTTCCCACAACTTATAAAAATTTCAAATTATTCCCTGAACCTTGAAACTTTTTAAATTGGTCCCTTACTTGTCTACGTTGCTTGTAGATAAATTGTTCGATATTTACATGATTGACTAATATGTGACTCGATTGCAAATTCTATGATTCAAGTGGGGTTGGGAAAAATCATTGTATTGAGTGCATAAATGTATAGGGCAAGTGGCATGAGAGAGAGCGATGATGAATGCTTGTAATAATCATAGTGGGACCATTTACTTTCTCACATAGACTTGGACAAGAAGTGGTATGCTAGGGCATGTGAAAAGAATTATCGAGCCTCACTTCGGAGCATTGATTTGAACTTCGATCAGGACAACAATTGGATGACTTAAAATGTGTAAGGAAACAAACGACTTAGACTTAGGGCACCGATTTTGGGCGTATCAATTAGCCTACGAGTCTTTTGACATAATATGACCCCCTTTTGATATAATATGACCCCTAAATCCAAACTCTAGTTTGAGACCAATAAATAATGCCCAGATGGCTAGCATCATGCTCATATAAAATGTTTCCGATTGACCTTAGGACTAATCCTTAAGCGGTTAGTGGCAAATTCAAATCCAAATATGATTAAAGTCTCAAGTTAGATCTCATGTGGCCTAAGCCCTTTCTGGGCTTAACTTCCCTGATGTTGCTTATGCATTTCTAATTCTTAATACTTTCTTTTGAATTGACCCCCATGAGAATGATAGTGAGATCGAGAGGAGTTCCAAGAGATGGAACTAAAATCATACTAGAGAATGTATAGTCTAGGTCAATTTTCCTTGGGAGATGGAATTATTCGTGTGAGAACATCGAGAGATAGTGATCACTCTAAATAACCAATTTGGGTTGGTTTGCATGAGCCTTTTAACACTAATCACCTGGAAATAGAGAGTGAGTTAGTGTCATCCGCTTAAGTACATTCTGATGATATAAAAAGGTGCTTAAGGAGATAGGCAATAACATGGTAGAATTAATTACATGAGAGATATAATTAGCTTAAGACCAAAATAGAGGAAGCTGTGAACACTAGGTGCATTGAATTGATTAAGTCTTGAATGCTTACTATTCGATCTAATTAGTTGATATCTTTCTTACTTTCTACTTCTATTATTTGATTAGCTAGACTTGAATATGACCATACTAATTTTAGTGCTTAGTAGTGGCAGATTTGTCATGGCAACAAGCAACAATTGCCACATTAGTTTTCCATCAACGGTTAACAGATTAGGGACTCGCGTGTTAGACGGAATGGGAAATGGGGAAATACTTATAATAATCGAGCTTTCTACGAGAAGCACACAACAATTTTTCACTTAGTTGAAATCACGTCGGTCTTTGGCGTCAGGCCAACAAATTCATTTTTGGCTTGATTGTTGGCTACCTTCTATGTCATCCCTTGCAACATGTGCAACCTCTCTGATACCAAGTCAACATCTCCAATGCCCAATGGTTGATTTTGTTCGAGGGGATGGATGTGGGACTAGTTAGCAATGTAAGATTTCATTCGGCACTGGGCTACTTTTGCCATTGCAGTTATTGTACCACCAACATTAGAAAAGGTGTCGGATAAACCAATATGGTGCTTGAGTAGCAATGGCACCTTGTTCATCGGTTCGGCTTATAACCTGCAAACGGAGCACCTCCTACCCGAGCCTGAGGTGTTATGGAAGCTAATATGCAAATGGTCGGGACCTCATAGAATATGAAACTTTCTTTGGCTTGTGGGTCATGACAAGCTACTCACGAAAGGTCAAAGACAAAGGTTGGGTATTGGAATTTTGATCTTTGCCAACTGTCATTCAGAAACTGAATCAATGATGCATGTTCTACGTGATTTTGTTTGGGTGAAGTCGGTATGGATGATCTTAGTGGATCCCTCTAGAGTAGGGACTTTTTTCAATCAAGGCTTGGAGCAATGGCTTGTAGACAACATTGCAAGGAAATATGCAAACTTGGGAGATGTGCCTTGGGCACTTATCTTTGGTGTAAGATGCTGGTCTTTGTGGCATTGGAGGAATAAGGGGTGTTCGATCCTCATTATGTTCGCCCTCCTAATGGAGGGGGAGTTATCTCCAGAATAACAGTTAATTTTGGCCAAGCCCTCAAGCTAGAGGACCGTCTCTCGGATAGGAAGAAGAGAGCGTGGAAGGAGATAGAGTGGAGGAATGAGGTAGGGTGCATGAAATTAAATACAAATGCTATGGCCAAAGGTAACCCGGGACTGGCTTGAGCCGGAGGTGTGTTGCGAAACAAGGAGGGTCGTTGGTTAGGCAGTTTTGCCTAGTTCTTAGGCATCAGAGTTATGGGCGGTTAAAACGGGCCTCGAGTTAGCTTGGGATCTGGGGTATCAGAAGATTATCCTTGAATTAGATTTGGAAATTGTGGTTCGGGCTTTAACCACTAATCGACCTGGACTTAGTTGGAACACCACCATGACTTGCGACATTCGTGATCTCATCAGACGAGATTGGAGTGTGTTTGTTTAACATAATTATAAGGAAGGCAATTCTTGTGTGGATTGGCTAGCTAATCATGCTCTAACACTTTCTCTCGATGTCCATCAACTCAATTCTTGTCCATTGGAGCTTGGTTACATCTTTTTTTGGGATATCATTGGGGCCACCATGCCTCGTCTTTGTATTTCTTGATTTATCTTAGTAATGCATTTGGACGTCAGTCAGCGTTAGTCATATGATAGCCATGAACATGCCAAAACCGACAAAAATCAAGACAATTTTTTTTTTTTTAAAAAAAGAGCTTGTGTTCATTCTTGTCGAAATAAATTATGGTTTCTTCTAAAAAAAAAGGTGAAATTTGTGATTGATTGAGCTCTGATCAGGCATGAGGTTTTGAAAGAGCAATACTACGGGGCCTTCCCCATTTATTTTTAAAAAAATTCCAACAGTGTTGTTTTAAAATCATGGCGACTAATTGTCATAGCAGAAATTCTGGTGTGTATACCTATTGGTTATACTTGGTACGATATCATGAAACGGAATGCACACGAATGAAAATGATTCTTATGGAATGGAAAGGAAATAGAATTATAATCATTATTCTTTAATTTGGTACTATCCTTAATATTGAGATCATTTAATGGAGTTTAGGAATTTATTTTATCAATTATACACTTTATAGTTATTACTTGTTGAACACAAATTATGTTTAGAACCACAATATACTCTACGATAACTAAAACATTTGATATTCAAAAACCAAGAAAACATTTAAAAATAAATAATAGAAAAGTATGAAAATGCTTAAAATTACCAATTTTGGATAAAGTCCCATGATTAATAATTAAATTATGTTATTTTAGTTAAAACGGGTATGAAGCATAAATATTTCTTGAATCCTGGCTTCAATTTTCAATAACGTGGATCTTCATAGTTGGGTATCTTCGTATTTCTTTATTCTCTATTGTTGTACCATGGAGAAAATTAAAATAATTATAAATAAATATTATATTTCCATTTGTATTTCCACAGAGAAAAGTGAAAATCAACTGGAAATAATTTGATATAGGAAAATGAAAATTAGCTAGAAGAAACTATATTAATATTATTTTATAATTTTGACGGAAACATAAAATTGATAAGTAGGACTTTCAATGTGCAAATTAGGTCAAATGCTAATCTAATAAGAGATTAAATGGGATAGATTTTGAAAAAAAAAATGTAGTTTGAGTGGTCATTCAACGTAATATCTATTTCACGAACTTTGGTGCAACCAATTAAGGAAAAGGAATGTGGCCGAAATTGTTAATATGATTCCATTTCAATCATCAAACATGCCATACTGTTAATGCCTTATTACAGCAAAACTATGAAATATTCATGGCATGCATTTTGCAGAAACGTGCTAATATCGAAGAGAAACCCGAAGATCTTAAGGGCATAAGTGAAATCATGAAATATTCAAGGCATGAATTTTGCAGACCCTAGATAATATTGAAGACAACTTGCAGTTTCTAAGGACATGTTTAGCAGGAATTGGAATAAAATGACAGTTTTTTCTTTGAGATGGGCGTGTCGTATGGCAAGGCATGAATGGGATATCATTCAGCTAAAAAGGAAGAAAGAATGGAATATCATCAATGAATAGAACATCATCAACATCAACATCAATCGTAGAAAAGGATTTTTCCCAACCTACTGAGTGGAGATTGCTCATTCAATCTATCAACTCGAAGAAAAGATCGTCGAAATCCTTTTCCTGGCTCCAGTCCCTTCTTACCATTGATTACCTAAAGCATGTCCAGTCTCTGCCGGATCGGGTATTTCCTTCTTGATTGGTCCTTGAATGGGATGCCCGTTCCATGGTTGAGGCCAGAACAAAATAACTTTCGTTTACTCATGCTTACCCTTGAAAAAGAAAGCTAAAGCTCGAGTTTCCATGGAGATGTGAAGCTGTCTTCATAACTCGGTCCACAAAAGTGGGACTTGATCCACACACAGGCATAACTCAGATAAAGATATTACGTTATGAAGCAGAAACAATACAAGTTATGGTCTCCTTTGATCAATTTACAATCTCTTTTCGCCTGCTTCTCTCTTCTGGCACACCAAATTTCTTCTCATGAAGCATCCTTACTCAAACCTCTGAACAACTACAAGAAAGTTGGGACAGAGGAAATGAAGGCGCCTCCTCTCCAAATAAAGATCTCATCCCAGGTATTTGAGCTTCCTTGAGGCATTGATAATGGCTTCCCTCATCCTAGGTTCCCTGCAATTCAAGAGCTTCTCCAGCTGCTCAGCAGCTTTGGCAAACTTATCCTCTGCTATACAGTCATTTGTCTTGAGAGCGAAAATAATCTCATTCAGATCCTTCTCCAGTTGAAGGGAGTACATGTTGTTGAATACCAGCTTCATCTTTGAAATAACAGCCTCTTTAATTGAAGCAGACCTGGAGACCAAATTAACAACAAAGAGACCTTGATTAGACATCGAGGTCCTTGCATCATTTAAGAAGGTTTCTTCCACGAAGCTTGAAGCAGGGCAAGTTAAGCCCGAGCTTGGGTCATCAGAGTCTACATCAATGATCAGTACATCAATCATTTTCTCTGATGAGGAAGAGAGAAGCTCACCATTCTCTTGTCTCTCATTAATATTTTCTGCAGCTTCTTTGATGAACCGAAGTCCGTCAGTTATATGAACCTTTATATGACTATCCTCACTGAAACCAAAGTAATCCCTCGCGAGGTTCAGGATAACAGGGTCCAACTCCACTGCCTCAACCAAAGTGAAAGGCAAACACCGGTGAAGAAACATAGGAAGCAGACCTGCTCCGAGACCGACAACTACTGTTCTGACCCCATTTCCTGCTGATGCCATGGTTTCAAGATGAGACGAGATAAGCATAAACCCAGATATGATACCTGAATGATAGGGACTAGCTAAATAGTCGTGAAAAATTCTTGCGCTCATTTTTGACTGATTAGATCTAAGACTACCCTTTTTCTTTGACTTGTTTTTCTTGTCTGCTCTTCTGGTAGTGTCCACATCTGATGCCATTCCTTCCATTGTTAGAAGAGCTTCGGATTGGACCAAAAGATCGTTTCTTTGGAAAATAAGGCGGCGAAATCTCAAGTCCTTACCAGGCAAGATCTGAATAATATCATTATCTGCATCATTGTACACCACATCATCTATGACAATTGCCCCAGTTAAAGGGGATGAAACCTGATGAACAATTTTCCTTTCTGTGATTGCATCCTCAACCATCATGAAGGGTATCTGAGACCCGTATTCAGTAACAGCTGAAGCCAACTGTTTAACGAGAGGAGACAAGTCCTTCTGTACATCCTCCATGCTAACACCTTCAGGAACACACTCCAAGTAAACCATTATCAAGCGAGCTGCCCTTGCACTCTGGACAACTTTCCACTGCCCTTCTTCTGAAGAGTACAGCCACCCATTAGCACGGGACTTGGGCACGAGCATGACCCCACAATGGCACATGAAGGTTATTCCAGAATCGTGACGTGCATCAAGAAGTACGGCTCTATAACTGAAGCGGGAGCTCTCATCGCCCAGAATGAGCAGGACCCGTCGACCTGGAGTAAGATTTTCTACACCACCTTTAGCTCCAAGTTGTAGATCTTTCAGTGAAAGCAATATATCAGATCCATTTGAGTACTGTGCCCTAACTTTGTTTTCATTGTTAAGTCCTTCAAACAATCCATTAACCTGAAAATAGTGGGAGCAGTCTCAGTCAAGCTTATAGTTCTTTTATCATAAGCTTGAAATGAAAGAATCTCCTTTTTCCCCCAAAATAAATTAAATGTAGAATTAATAAAATGAGCAACTCTAGGAGAGCTAGTGGGACATCCCTTTAAATGTTAAATAAATATAAAGGATAAAGTATTTCACCTGCTTATCACTGCAGCCAAAGGAGGCCTGGGTGAAGGATAATGTTATCTGGTGAACCAAAGAAGGATTCTCTTTTTCAGCAATCACCATGAATGTCCAAAGACCAGGTTTGCCAGATTGTTTCTGAGGTATGGCATGAATAGCCATTTTCCAGCCGAAGCGAAACATAGGGAGAAGCAACCCTGCATGAAAATCGAAGTCACAACAGGAACTTAATTTTCCAGACCAGGTTTGCCAGATTTTTTTTAAGATCTTGATAGAAAGTATAAAACGGAAAATAGAAATTATAATGCATTAGTTCTAAACTGAAGACAAATCCAGGAGGTTTTACCAAGCACATGCGATTCAGCTAAGGTGAGACAAATAAACTTCCCACCTGTCTTCAAAACTCTCTTTGCCTGGTGAAATATAGCAGATAAATTAAGATATGGATAACTTTAGCAAAGAGGTTAAGCATAACTATCTAGAAAGTAAATTCAGTGTTAATGTGTCTATGCACCGCATATTGAAAAATAAAAATAAAAAAGGGCTCAAAATCACCTCTGTCAGATATTGACTCCCGAGATTTTCTCCATGCTCCGGCTCCATTAAAGCATCCAATCCACCTTTATCAACAACAGCATCAAACACGCTCCCCGTGAACTGTGAATCAGTCCTTTAAAATTTAGTCAAGTAGATAAAATATAACCCAATCAACACTCAGAGATCTGCAGTTAATCCCGGCTTCATGTATCAGTCATGATTCATATACTTGTTGGCGCTAAATTTTGAATATGCAACTCAAATAGAATAGACCTCATTCTGTAGCACGAGCTCGACACTCACACTCTTCAGCAGGTGCCATGATTAGGTACTATGTTACAAAGTTATTGCATTCTAATAAACATCTCAGCTAGATGATACCACAGATAACTGCATCATGCTACAGCTAAACTTAATTTGTGAGCTTTAAAAAAATAAGAGAAAGAAAATTACATTCTAAAGGCGGTTCTGATATTTAGGTGCACAACTGGACAATTAAAGCCAATTCCAATCAAATCCAGGTAAGTAGGTCAGTTTCATTAGAAATCCAGGTGTCACTAGCCTTAAGCTTATCTGGAAAAGGACTTCTATTATGATATTTCAACTGTTGCTCCTAAATTTTTCCAACTTTAACTCTATGGAGAGAAACAAAGGAAGAGGAAAAGGAAGGAAGAGAAAGTTGTACGCGAATCGAAACTCCCGTGCAGCTTTGTCAGTCCTCCCCTCCATTTCCTTCATTCAGAAACAAAGCCTTAGAAAACAAAAAGAAAAGAAAACTATCTTCTTCTCCACAACCAGAACCCTCAAACATTAGAAGCCTATGGCCGGGAATTCTGTGGCTGCAGAAGCTTCAGAACAAATGGAAGTGAGCAAAATCAGCATAAAATGTTTCCAGAAAACTAAATAATTTCTTCATTTAGAAGTCATAAAAGGTAATGGCAATCACGTGTAAGCAAATTATGCAAAGGAACTATCACAAAATTGCATATGAGAAGCTAATTTTTCAACCACAACATCCTACAGGCAAGAGTCCGTTTCCCGCTCCACATTACGTATCTCAGTGCTCAAAAGAGTACCAAAGCCATGTAAGAGAGAGAGAGAGAGAGAGAGAGAGAGAGAGAGAGAGAGGGAGAGAGAGGAGGGGCACCTGCATACAGGTCATGTCCATGACGCGCCATCGCATAGATGGACGTTCTCGGACGTTTCGCCGGAGCATGTCGGATATCACAACCTTAGAGAAATCAATATTAGTGATGCAGTGAAAACCTGCATCATACAAGTGCTCCGAGAGCTTGGAGTTGCCACAACCAGGAACAAGTATCTGCAGCGATTCAGAAGCAGCGTCTTTGAGGGCACGGAGCTCGGAAAGCAGCAACTCCTTAAGCTCCGGCCACTCAGAGTACCACTCAAACGAGTCATCGCTGCCTCTGATGGTGAAAAACTTGTCCCAGTTTTCCTTGCTGGTGAAGTCGGTCAGAGTCTCGAGGAGCTCTTCGGTCGGAGATTGTTGCTGCTTCTTTTTCACCATGATCGATCGATGGACCTGCTTCGAGTTCCAGCGACGCGACTCGTTGGCTAGGGTTCTAGAAGGGGACTGCAGAAACGAAGCAGAGAATTTCCTTACCGTCTTTTATTTTTGGAAAATGTTAGTTTTAGTCTCAATCTTTTAAATTAAGTTCATATTTAACCTAAATATTTTTTGGATTGATTTTATTAACCTTTCAAATATCAGTTTTAGTCCTTTATATTACATTTAATATTAAAAAAAGTAACTTCCTTTTTTAATAAATAAAAATATATTTTTAACTAAAAATTATTTTTATAATTACAAAAAATGAGGAAACTCTCTATGTAAAAAAAAAAAGGTTAGTGGGGACTCCACTATAAACTGTCTCCGAGAATATTTTCAACCGTTTACAATACTGCTTGTGATTTTACAAGAACCGTAGGTCGGATTTGATCCTCTTTTTCATTGAAATTTTTATTTATTTTTAATTTACAATTAAAAATATATTTTTAATATTAAAAAGCCTAATCACTTTTTTTAATATTAAAAATAATATAAAAGACTGAGACTGAACAATATTTGAAAGATTGAGTACTAAAATCAACCCAAAAAAATTTAGATAAAATATGAATATAGTTTAAAAGGTTGAGGACTAAAACCAATATTTTTTCTTTATTTTTTTCCTCCATTTAACAACAAAATTTTTTTTAAAAAAAGTGTGAATGTGGACTTCAGGGGATTCTTGTCCTAATTTTTTCAAATATTATTCAACTTTCATCATTTATACTAGGGATGTTTAGTTTGTATTGCAAAATCGGAATCGAAAACAGAAATGAAATATGGCAGAATTAGAAATGAAATGAAAATTTTTAATTTCTGTTTATTTTAACTTGGAATCAAAATATAATTTTCTTGTTGATTATTTGATTAAAACTTTATATTTTCGATGAAAAATAATTATCACATTTTATAAAATAAATTTAATTAATCTAAGAAAACGATTAACGAAAAATTATTGATATATTAAAAACCAATCAAATTATGTTATCATATGAAAAATTCTCCTCATGATTTGAATTATATAAATAAAAAAATTAGTAATGCTAGTTGCAAAGTAGCATTAAGAATCAAAAGTAGTACAACTTTCCATCCATCTTACACAAACAACACTAAGTTACAACTAATTATAAAAATAACATTAATTTATGTTAATCCGCCCATGTTACCCTTCCTTCTCACCCGATTCCCCCATTCCATCTGATCTGTTAGCCCCTCAGCAGATCTGGGAGTTGCCTCATGGCCGTCGAGGAGTGGACGATGGGATTGGCGACGGGTCGATGACGGCAGGGGGGCCGATTGGTCGACGACGACGGGAGGGGCAGCAGATCCGTGATGGGAGGGGCGATTGGTCGACAATGATAGGACCGACGGCAGGTCAACGACGACGAGAAAGGCTACTAGTGGTTCTTCCTGAGTGATGGGAGGGGTGACGAAATCGACGAGCGGCGACGTGAAAGTGGAGACTAGGCCTGGCCACGGTTCAGGAACCGGGCGGTTCCGGTTCCGTGGCCCCTTGGAACCAGCCCTGAACCTTCCTTTGGACGGTTCAGGGGCGGTTCGGAACCGGACGGTTCCGGTTCCGAACGGCGGTTCCATCCGGTTCCGAACCGGTGGCCTGGAACAGGCGGTTCGGACCCCTGGCAGCTGGGGGTTAGACAAATTTTTTTTTTATTTCTCTACGGTTCCGGGCCGGTTCAGGTTTCGGTTTGGAACCGGCGGTTCCGGTTTCTAAGGCAGCTGGAACCAACCCTGAACCTTAGCCCTCACGGTTCGAGGGCGGTTCCGGGCCGGTTTCGGTTTATGGCGGTTCCGGGCCCAAACCGGCCCATGGCCAGCACTAGTGGAGACAATGGGAAGACGGCTAGAAACGACCAGGCGAGCGACCGACAGGAGTGGGCAGGTGCATGGGTAGGGGTGGGGGGACGGGAGAATTTTAGAGAATGATGGGGGAACGGCCGGGAGTGGGTGGGGGGACATGAGAATTCAGAGAGTGGGGTGGGAATGGGAGAATTCTCAAACCAATGGAGAACTGATGGTGAAAAAATGAGAGAGATAATTGTGATATTTTAAAATAATTTAATAAATATCTTCAAATAGTGGTATTAATTTTAAAAATTGTTATAAATTAGTGTTATTCATAAAAATACATCTCTTATTAGTGCTATATAAATTTTCATCCCCGCAAAGTATAAAATTTAGTTAAGATTTTTAGGTCAAATTATTTTTTGATTTTGCAAAATCCATTCCCCTCTTTGATTTGATAGTTTTAGAGTAAATAATACTTTTAGTTCTTAACCTTGAGCACTTTTACCATTTACGTTCTAAACCATTATTTTTTGTCATTCACATCCTCAACCTTTTGATATTTTGTCACTTTGATCTCACATTACTTTTTCCATCTAAAAAAACATATTCTATCCCAAAATATTTTTAAAAAAATAAAGAAAAAGGGGAAAAAACAAACAAAAAAGAAAATTAAAGGTAAAGTTTTACTGATAACCTTATCTGCTTCAAAATTAAGACATACACCTAATTTAAAATTGTTTAATGATTATTATCATTATGAAATCGTGACTTTTTTGAAAAATATTTTTGTTAAAAATAATTTTTTAATTTAATATTCTTTTTTCGAATAAAATACCCTTTTTTTAAAAAAAAATAACGGTAAGACTAAAATGGTAAAAATTCAAAAAGTTAAGTTGTAAATGATAAAAAAATAAAAATTTAAGACGAAAATGACAAAAATTTGAAAGTTTGAGGATTAAAAATGATTTTTTTCCATAATTTTTGGGAGATTGGATTATTTTATATGAGGGTTATGAAATCCGTATACGTGGTAATGACAATGAACTTTTTAATTAATAAACACATTTAAGAAAAAATCATTAATTTTGTTTCCGATTTCTTATGTATTTTTTAAGAAAATAAGCATAGTCATTTAATGTCAAGAAATGTGACTCGGCTTTTTTAATAGTGAAAAAAATATATTTTAAACCAAAATTTAGTTTTCCAATTATAAAATTGGATAAGTTCTTGGTATAAAAGGAGAGAGATAGGTGGGACTCCACTCTAGGCTTTTCCTGGAAAGGTTGCTGATAAGCTAAAGAACTAAAGTTGAACAACACCTAGAATATTAAGTATAGGAGTCGGTCCATAAAAGTTTAAGTTAAATGTAAATATGAACCTCCTGGTCCGATCGCAGATTAGTCTCGAAGTGCGTTTCGGTTGCTTCGGACATATTGCGTAGTATAAATAAAAAAAGATATAAACATGAATAAAAAAATTGATGACTAAAATTAACATTTCATATAAAAAGGAGAAAATATGTAAGAGAAAGTGAATTAAAAAAATAGAAAAGAAATTTGAGAAGAGAAGAGATTAAAGGGGAGAGAGAAATTGTCTGATTTACTATTGTAGCCCTCTTCATTTATAAATCTGGGGCTTAATAAAAATTCAATTACGATACATAATGGATAAAAATGAAAAACTGAAAGTGAAAGAAAAAAAAGAGGTGTTTGCTTAGAAATAACTAGACATATCTGTATTACGCACGATAAGAAAATAAAAATAAATAAATGTGAAATAGTGGGATGAACCCGTATAATTAGATTATTTATTTATAATGTATCATAATTTAATTCATTTGAAATTTGTTAACTTATAATAGCATGCATGTCATTCTCAGTTGTTATTAGTATACTATGTCAGTTTTATGTTTTAAAGTTTACAAATTTTAATAATTCATTCAAAATTTTATTTTTACTTTTAAAATTGTAGATATGGAGTGATATTGAGTGAGATGACAAAGTTTGAGCGGTTAATAAAAGATTTTTATTATTAAGATTGTAGATATTGAGTGAGAGAAAGCGACTGAAATTATAATTTTACCTTTAGATGATTTTATAAAGCAGATGCATATTATAGATGTTAATACATAAATTATATTAAGGATAAAAATGAAAAATGAAAAGGACACCAAATCTTTTAGAGGTTTGCATATAATAGATGGATTGAAGATTTGTCATCAATATATGCAAACTTTCTTCGTTCTGCAGGTCGAAGCGGTGCCTTCATCAAGATATAAACTGAGCTATATGCTGGAGTGCTATGTGGCACTCATGTTGCTAACAGTATCGTCTTCCTTCACTTAAAATAATACTAGCACATGATTCGTACTCCACATGGTGAGTATCGCCATCGACTATAAACATAAATGGTAAGCATGTTTATATGTAGAATATTAATTTTCTTAAGTTGGGAAGCATTGGATTTTTTTTCCCGGTGAGGGGGAAGCATTTGACTTCCTTCTTACTTGAACACAACAATTTTATCAACTTTATACAATAAAAATATATATTGTTCGTGTAAGAAAACATTGGATCTGCTCATGTTGAATCTAATCAACTTATCCCAAAATCGGATTGAAATAAATCTCTCTGTTGATGGTGGTGTAACCATCCATTTGATTTTCGTCAATCCTCATCAACTGCACATTTATTTATGTGTAATGCCTGCAGCTCATTGGAGCTGACTTTGAACGTGCAAATTAACTGAAAATAAATTGGTGTTTTTCAGCTTACTGTTGCTCATGCATGTGGCCAAGCAATCAACAATAGAGCGAGGAGAAAATAATGAGAAAAAGTAACTGTTGCTCCTATTATAGATTCAGCAATGATGTTTTTGTGTTGTGAATTGTATTTGGTTATTGTTCGATTAAGAGTAAGGATCCACTATTAGTGTGTCTGCGTTTGTTGGGATTGTATAAATTTTGAAGGTATTTTAGATCTAATTTAATTTCCTTATTTTTCTAAATTTGATACTCTATCTTTTGGAAAGATTATATCTTAATATATTGTATCTTAGGATATTTTGAATAGAAATAAAAATAAGAATATTCTAGATTCAATATACTGGATCTATAAATATGGGATGAGAGCATTAATGTAACATGTGCTTAGTGCGCCCAATGGATGTTCAGAGTCTCGTGTTTAGGAGTTTTGGGATTCTTCTTTTGTTCTGGGCTGTCTGTCATGAGGATTGGACTGTGTGCCTATCGTGTTACGTTGTCTTATACTCATCCCATTATTCCTCATTAATAAAGACACTACCAACTCTCCTTTTAGTGTGGATGTACGGACGACACTCCACCACCGTCCCGAACCATGTACATAGTTTGTGTAGTTTCTTTTCTCTTCCGCTCTACCTTCGTTGTTCATGCACGATCCGGAATTTCCAACAAGTGGTATCAAAGCCAGGTTGGAGATTACAACGAAATTCATCATCGAGAAGTTCATCGGCAACACGAATTCAAGACCTAACAAATTCAGATGCAGGAGGTTCCCATAGAGAAGATTATCGCCGCTACCGAGAAGATTCTTCTGGTGATAAGTAGAAGCAATTCGTGGAATCGTTTAGTGTTCTACTGATTAAGCAAGGCCTGTTTGCGTATTGGAAAGGAGGCTATTCACATCGCTCTTGGAGTTTTAGAGAATTCAGGACAAGGTGGAGATTGGTTGCGATTGTGTCCTGAATTTTGAAGGTAGTTTAGATCTAATTTGATTTCCTTATTTTTCTAGAATTGGTACTCTATCTTTTGGAAATATTATATCTTGATATATTGTATCTTATGATACTTTGGAAATAGATAAAAATAATGATATTCTAGATTTAATGTTTCGGATTTATAAATATGGGTTGAAAGCATTAATGTGAGGTGCACTTGGTGGTCCGGTGGGTGTTTAGAGTCTAATCATATTTAGGGTTTTGGGATTTCCCTTTTATTCTACACTGTGTGCCATGAGAATTGGACTATGTCCCTGTCGTATTACCTGCCTTGTACTTGTTCCATTGTTGCTCATTAATGAAGACACCACCGACCCTCCTTACTGTGTGAATGTACGGACGGCACTCTATCGCTATCCCTAATCACGTACATCGTGTGTGCAGTTTCTTCCCTCTTTTCTCTTCCACACTATCTTCATTGTTCATGCATGATCCGAAATTTCCAACAATGTTCGTGCAAGTGTTTGATGCCTGATTCAATCCTGCACATCATTCTTGAGAATTTCATATTAAATTAAAAAGATACATTCACAATCTTTCTCTGTATTTTATTTACATATGTGAATATGAATTTCTCATATATGATGTGTACATGTTAGAAATCCTCAGTTTGCTAAAATTCAAATGAAAGGAGAAGAAAGAAAATTTGAGAACTGAAAATAAAGGTAAGAAAAAAGAGAAGAAGAAAAACAGGGATGCGGAATAAGTGCTGGGAAGAGACACAAGTGATGCACAGGCCTGAGATTGATAGGTAACAATACAGTTGGATGTTCGGCTAAGGGTCAACAAGAATCAACCCATGTACACTAACATGTGCATGTCCAGCTTACCGTTGCGAAAGTACAATCGATGTTCCTTATGATAGAGTGCTATGATAGCACGCCAGTATATGTGTATGTTTGGTATTCCAAATGTTGGATTATATAACTTGTGTATGCTGAATATTCCTTGTGGGTACAAACTATTATTAATTACTATTTGAGTAAGGGGTACTGCTGTTACTCGATCGCTATTCAAGTAAGCCTCAGAGGTAGCTCGATCAGGGAAGAACGGTTTATTCAATCAGTTACTCAACTATTGTTCGAATAGGATTGGTTGGAGCATATTAAGGAATTCAGACAACTACACAGGCTGGGTGCTGGGTGGCACTCACTAGAGGAATCACGACCTCCAAGACATGGATTGGCTTGTGGTATGAGCCAGAGCATCGATCCCATGTTGACCCAAAAAGTAGCTGGACAAGAGTAAGACAGCTGCTAGACAGTTTCTATACTTAGTTTTTGGTCGACAGTTTCATAGGCAGTTTACTGTAGCGGTTGTTACCCAAGTGGATTCTATCATGTGGTGATAATATTTGTACATGTCACCAAGAGGGGTTGGGCCGAGTGGTAAGCAGCTCTGTGCCGCTTAAGGAGGTCTCAGGTTCGAGACCTCACGTACGCAGACACCCCTCTTGGGAGCCTCACCCGCCATTGCCAGGCGTGCGACCCGGGGCGACCAACGGATTAGTCAAGTATGGTTGGCTGAAAGATGTCATCTCACCGCTGGTGGGGCCTGCTTGGATACCGTGGCTGGCGACCAAAAAAAAGATAATATTTGTACATGTCAATTCTGTCTATTTATTTGCGAAATTTGTGGGCTATCAAAACGGGAACACATACCACAGAAACACACACAAAGGGGTGGTGTGGGAGTGTTTGGTGTTGGGGTTAGTGGCTGACCCGAACTAAGTCATAAATGAGGAGTTCATTGGATTGTGCGACACATGATAGGGCCCGATGTGGGATGCGAGGAGTATCTTTAGGAAAATCATGTGTTAATCTTGTAATCGATTCTGCATTGTACATGTTTGAGTATGAATGAAAGACAATGATTTCCCATACGCAATTGTGTTATTTTTTCCAATTTTTGTTGAAATGTATGCTTCTTATTGTACGCTAAATATTAGACTTGTACTTAAACCTTGATTGCGTATGAGTCTTTGGCTGGTATGCGATGCAATGTCACTCAAAGCTATCATGGGAAATCAAAAAATTCATGGTGTTCAAGCAGTATTCAATCATCCTTCTAACCCTAGGACGGTGAGTTATCAGAGCATGGTTTGGGTAACCGCAACATAACAGGCTCCAACGGAGATTTAGCACAACTAGTAAGTGATGCATTCAATATTTACTTGATGGATGGGTTACAAAATCATGTTGCGGTGCTCAATCAATTAGCCGGGGATGAAGAACTCGAGTTGGGAACCAATCTGAGCGCCAATGTAAGAGGGCTACAAGAGGAAGTTCTTGCACTTTGCTAGGCTCTTCATGAACTTGAGGCATCTTGAAGCAATCTATCAACAAAGTAGAAGCATCTCTAAATGTAGCGGTCAACAAATTCAAGGCAAGCATGGCCACCCTTGTGGAAGAAGTTCGCAAGGAAAGTGAGATGTTGAATACTGATGTGTGTTTGTTAAACAAGCATTGGTTTGAAAGGCACCATGGGAATTCATGGCAAAGTCAAGTTGCTCGAATCTAAGGCCTTCGACAGAAAGTGAAACTTCAAGGAGTTGGAGAACTTCTTGTGGGACATAGACTCATACTTCATTCTGCTGTGGCTCGAGACACTGGGAAGCTGAAGGTTGTTGAAATGTATCTAAGTGGGGACACAAAGTTATGGTGGTGCACCCGAGCAAAATAAGCAGATATGGTGGTAGGTCATCCTAATGATGAAGTCACGAGCTGATATGAAAATTAAGGAACAGCAAGGGCTCCACTATTAAGCCTCAAACACAAAGATTCTATTCGTGAATACTTGAAAGAATTCACAGATATTTGTTATTGGACATCCCAAACATGACTGAGGCAAATAAATTGTTCAATTTGCAAAGCCGACTATGGTGCAAGTCAAGTTAAAAAGATAATGCATCAAAGATTTGGCTGCTGCCATTTGTTGTTGTGGGTGCACTAGTTGATATCTGAATTGATGACTCCAAGAACAAAGGCCGCAAGAAGGGCAAGGGGTACAAATCTGACAATAAAAGCAGCCTGAGAAAACTAACAGTTGAAAGAAACACATGACTGGCCAAGGGAAGGCCAAAATGTTAGTGCTGGCGGCAAAACTAAGAAGTGAGGTATTACATGCTTCATTGGCGAAGGCACTCATATGGATCAGGAATGCCCAGAAAAAATAGCTTACTGCTCTTCTTGAAGAAGAAAAGGACGAGGGCGCACTGAAAATAAAGGGAGTATGGCATACTTCAAATTTGTAGCAACATCGCTCCAACGAGGATGTCAGATTCTTTCATTGGGGTATGGTTCGTTATGGTGCTAAGTCATGAAATGAACACCAACCAAGACTGGCATCCATGCTTGATTTGGTAACAAAGCAAGTGGTTGTATAGGTCTAAGATTGATAAAAGATAGTGATCTGGTAAGGAAGCTAAAAAATATGTTGGCATGTTTGGCTAAGGATCAATGGATTCACGAACGTTTTGCACTCACTTGTGCGTGTGCACCAGGTTCCTCGTGTAAGCTTCGTGCTGCTCGATGTTGTAGTATGCTGGTATTTGAGTAAGCTTGGTATTCCTTGTGCTAGATTATGCTACTGGAGTATGCTTGATATTCCGAGCGGTTGTAGGCTGTTATTTGATCATTATTCGAGTAAGGGTTGCTGCTGTTACTCGATCACCATCTGAGTAAGCCTCAGATGAATGCTCGGTGGGGGAAGCATGTGTTAATTGATCAATTACCTGAGTTTTGTTCGAACAAGGCTTGTTGGAGTGGATCAACGAATTCAGACACTTGCACGGGTTGAATGTTGGGTGGGATTCACAAGAGGAAACAGGAACACAAAGGAAAGGGCTAGCTCGGGTTCTAAGTTAGCGCATTGACCCACATTGACCCGAAAAGCAAATGGACAAGAGGAAAGCAACTGCTTGACAGTTTCTACACTTTGACAGTTTTTGAATGATAAACTCAACTACATGGACAATTTATTATAAGGGCTGTTGCCCAAGAGGGTCTGTCATACGTTTGTAATATTTGTAAATGTTCATTCTGCCTATTTATGTGGGAAATTCATTGTTTGGTAGAACACACAATGCATAGAGAATGCATATAAAGGGGTATTGTGGGAGTGTTTTTTGCTAGGGTCAGCGGCTGTATCGAACTAAATCTTGAGGGAGGAGTTTGTTTTCGCATGAGACAGCGAGTAGGGGTGTGGGATGCGAGGAATATCCTAAGGAAAATTGTGTGTTACTCGTGTAATCGGGTTTTGCATTGTATATATTTGAGTATGAATGAAAGACAATGATTTCCTATATGTAATTGTCTTATTTGTTTTAGTTCCTATTTCAGTGTATGCTTCTTGTTGGACACTGAATACCATATTTATAATTGAACATCAGTTGCACACTGTGCGTGTATGGCTGGCTGGGGGTGCGGTGTCACACAGCGCCATTATGAGCGATCAAAAAATTCAGGTGTTCGAGCAATATTTAATCAGCCCTAAAAGGGAAAAAATGATGGGTGGGAGATAGGAATAAGGAAAAAAATTTCCAAGAGGGGTTTGCACTAGTCGAACTTGAGTTCCACGTAGTGCTCCTATATTCCATGATTTCAAATTCTAAGCAAATCTATGAATAAACAATAGAAAATATAAATACAAGGAGAGGAAAAAAAAGAGTCACTTGCAGATCCTCAATCAATGAAATGAGCATCCAACAAAACAATGTGGTACTTCTTAGATCAAAATAAAACTACCAGAAAAACAACATCGTTAGTGACCAATAATAGAAAAGAACAAATAAATCTGAAGCAGTGAGAAGAAAAAAAAAATTGGCACTTGATCAGACTAAGTTCTTCTAATTTTCACAATCGTTATCCGCATCTGATGCGATACTCATGCAAAGGGACAGGCAACTCTATTTATTAGTAGAGGTAAAGAGAAGGGGAAATTTTAGAACTTTTTACCTCAGATTGAAATAACAACAAACATAATATTGATTCAGCGTATGGTTACCTCTACAATAGGAGGCATCACGGAGAAAATGTATTTAAATATAAAATTATGTAAAATGAAACAATCAACGTGATTCATATCAAAATCCATATAATTCACTTCTAAACATACTAATGACTTACAAATTCTTTGATTTCATGTACATCTTAATTGAAAATGTTATAATCTCTTAAACTCAATGACACCAGACATTGATATTCGAACATTAACCAAAATTGAAAACAAAAATAGAGCAATCGATTGGTGATGAACTTAATAACGCGAACCTGAAGAGCCTAGATGGATGCTGAAGAGAGAAGAGACGGAAGTTGTGCACAATAACTCGAGCACATAGAATACAAAATCTAGAAAACAGAAACATTGAGAAGACCTTAGCTTGATCAACCACGAGAAACACAATACTAGATTTAAGAAGAGATCATCTTACAATTAAGATTTCCAACAAATAAGGGAGGAAAAAATTCCGGCATAGTTTCTTCCAACCATTCGTGGTCTTTACTTTTGATTATCATCTTCTCTATCGGGATATGTCTTGGTATAAGGCGGAACTCGAAGTTTTTAAAACTTGAATAAGGAGTTGGAGATCAGATTCAAGATACGAGATATGTGTGAACAACAATCAACGGCGCAGATTGTGATTGGAAGCACGGAATATCCTGCACAGAATCTTGGTAGATATTTGAGAGATTTTATAGATATTGTTTTTTATTTGAATTGATATCTTGCTCGTAATCTATTTGATTTAGAATATATATATATATATATATATATGTAGAGAATATTTTCTAGAATATCAGATAGGATATGGTCTTGTATTTATAAATAAGATCTTGTACGAGTTCTGATGGAGTGCCTCGGTGCCGTGAAAACCCGATGGCCTTGGGTCCCGGGTGAGAGAATTTGGTGAGAGATCTTTCTGATAAACTTATCGAAAGCGTGAGGGAGTGAGAGCTTGAGAGATCGGGTTGTGACTCTTTTTTGAGCGGGTTGTAATGAAGCTTGGGATTGGTGGTATCCCGGAAGATTGTAATCTCCTAGTTTGATATAGTGGAATCTCCTGCTTTGTCCATGGTTGTTTTTCTCGAAGTTGAGGGTTTTTCCACGTATATCCGATGTCAAGTTCCTAAATTTCTCTTTTCATAATCTCGCTCGGGACATTCCGAGACTCAACAAGTGGTATCGAAGCGATCATGTTTCCCCAACAAGTGGTATTAGAGCAGTTAGGTTGTAATGAAGATATGAAGCAAGGTTCAAGGTAGCTGGAGATGTCAGGTGCGAGATTCAAGGCAGAGAAGTTTGATATTTTCGGATAATGACAGATGAAGGCGAAGGCTTTGTAGATTTTGCATAGCCTGAAGGAGTGCTAGAAGGAGATATTGGTCAAACCTGATAACAACAGGAGATCTCGGGCACAAAGGGTGAACGTATGCAAGGCATTGTGCACCATTGGTAAGGCCTCAAAATCCCTCATGAATAAATAACGTCCTTTGATAAATCCATTATAGTCGAGTAGATTAAAGACAGGACCCGAGAGAAGGTGGAGGTACCTTGGAAAGAAGGTTGAGTCGGTGAAGACTATCGGAACTCAGCCTATGGAGATAGGATTTGGTAAGTTGGGAAGACTTGCTGGGAGGCAACAACTTTTATTGGGGAGAGAGCATGTTCAGGACAGGCAGAGGAAGCGGTCAAGATTGCCTGGATGAATCGGGTTTCAAGGAGTGGTGATCTTGGAGAATGCTGAAGCCGTGTCAAAGTTGGTTTGTCGATTCATCAGTTGGAATCTTGCAGAAGTGTTGACAAAGCTTGGCACCTCGAATAACTGTAAGGGTTATTTGGACTTGAGCAGTGCCCGCAAGATGAGATGGAGCTTGTGAAGGGCTGAGACAAAGTAGTCGAGAAGGAGAACTAGTCGCGCTTGGCTTATGTGAGCCAAGATGGAGATTTGTTGGAATATGTCTCGGCATAAGCTGGAACTCAAAGATTGGAAGTCCAAAATAATGAGTTGGAGATCATATTAAAGATACGAGATATGTACAAATAACGATCAACGGTGCAGATTGTAGTTGAAAGTACGAAATATTCTGGATAGAATCTTGGTAGATATTTGAGAGATTTTGTGGATATTATTTTTTTGTTTGAATATAGTATCGTAGAACTCGTAATCTATCTGATTTACAGAATATATGTAGAGAATATTTTCTAGTATATAAGGTAGGATATGGTCTTGTATCTATAAATAGGATCCTGTACAAATTCTAATGGAGTGCCCCGATGCCGTGGAACCCTCGGGGGCCTTGGGCCTCGGGTGAGAGTGTCTGGTGAGAAATCTTTCTGATGAATTTCTCGGGAGCGTGAGGGCATGAGAACTTGAGAGATTAGGTTGTGACTCTTTTTTGAGCAGTTTGTAATGGGGCTTAGGATTAGTGGTATCGTAGAAGACTGTAATCTCCTGATTTGATCTAGTGAAATCTCCTACTTTGTCCGTGATTGTCTCTCTCAGAGTTGAGGATTTTTTCACCTATATCCGGTGTTAAGTTTCTGAATTTCTCATTTCATCATCTTATTCGGGACATTCCGAGACCGGAAAGGTAGTATCGAGGCAATCACATTTCCCCAACATTCTCTAATCACTCTCTTAATTTGAATTGGCACGGCTTAAAATTGCATATAAGTTTAGTGTTTAGTAAACTTGACACTTTTGAGTTCTCATGAAAGCGATCTCTTACTCATCATTATATTACTTGCACATGATACGTTTAATTGTGTTCCCTTTTCAGATTTATCACAAGAAGTTTTTAGATATGATTTTCTTAAAAAAAAAAGAGCCAAAGCTACTAGTGATTACCTAATATCGATGCGTTTTGAGAGAGAAAATCATAATCAATTTATGGAAGATCCGATTCTA